>CM040244.1:52003142-52297153 GCA_022545495.1 Chrysanthemum lavandulifolium
CTTTCATGTTTTCTTCTTATGGAAGCTCCGGAGCGGGATGATCGTGCAGATTCTTCTCATGCTCACGCCAACATCATCACTAATGGAAGTTCTATCCAAAAGCAACACAGCAATCGAATGATTCTTCGTCGAATCAAAGAATCTACAAAGTTAAAGACTTAAGGAACTTCATCAAGATCGAAATCCTCGTCAAAGAGCGTGTAAGCATGTTGAAGAATGACGTGGAGACACCGTGAAAGCGGCACTGATGCGAGACTTGATGCGAACAACAACATACTATCACTTTCATCACAATGAACAATGATCAAAGAACAAAGTTAAAGATGACGTCAAAGCATAACTGTTCAAAGAAAACTATCTCTACACCGGGAGATTGTTCGAATCAAGGCAATTCTTCTCACAAGAAAGAAGAATGTCGAAGACGTCAAAGCTACTATTACATCAACGCCTTCACTGCTTTTTCATCACCAACACTTGAGGGGGAGATTGTTGGAATCACTCCTAAACCTTAATTCAAGTGTTAGTTTCTCATATGTAATAGGTAGCTTATTATGGCCTTTATGTTTGTTTAAGGTCTAGCTTATGTAGAAGGCCCATAAGCTTAGGCCCATGTCCAATAAGGAAAAGGGAAGGAGTGGGAGTGTTGCCCTAGCTCCTTGCCTATAAATAGTCTTGTATAACCCTCACTTGAGGGTTGGTTGTTCAATTTATTCTCTTTCACTCACATCTACGCATAATCGGTCTTACTCTTAACGTGTGTGTGTGTTTGGATATTGTTCAATCGCCTTTATCTCTTTCTAGTAAGCTTGTGTTGTAAAACTAGTGACCTAACAAGCCCCTTTGCTTGAATTTGAGCCTTTAAATGCTCATTTTATTTTACTAATGTATCCACACGATTACTTTGTTCATTCAAAGATTTACTATTTGGCTCAGAATTTAAAAAATTGTTTTGCATTTTGAGTTCAAGAGAGATGCAATGAGCTTCTAGCTTTGAATTTTTTTTTTGAAACTGAGCAATGGTATTTTTCAGAAGAATGTTTTCAGATTCAAGAGTTTGGTTTGATGTTTCAGAAGGAAGACAATTATTTGGACAATGTACAACACACTGGTCAACCTCTCCTTCATTTCTGAATTTAGGTTGCTCAGTTTGTTGTATCGCATTTGCAGGCATAATATGATCAGCAGTAGATTGTACCTCAACCATCTGTTCCGTGTCCGTGTCATAGGTGGGTACGATATCATCCTCAACCATTTGTTCTTTGTCAAATTTGGGCTCTGTGTCATAGTTGGGTATGATGTATGCACAGTTAACATCAATATCGTCCCCTGATCTGCTGTTGTCATCCTGCTTTTCTGATTCTGTCCCACTTCTTATCATGACACCCAAATTTGCATCCCATACTTTTGCCATATTAACTTCCTCTTCTTGAATCTGCAACTTCTGTTCATTTACTCTTTTGGCATGCACTTTTCTATGAAGAACTCTTTCAGCGATTTTTTTCTCAATAGCTTCCATGTGTTTGAGCAATATATCTTTGAAATTTTGAGTCTGCATTTGAGTGAATGCTAAGAAATGCTTAGTTGTCATTTCAGTGTCATAGAATCGCGAATCGATGTACTGCTGAAACTATTCCTTGAGGACTCTAAAAGCGGTTGTGGATTCATTTTCGTTAATTTCTTCTCTGTTGAGTTGGTATTCAAGTTGATTTATGTTTTGAAACATTGTATCAGTGAAGATATCAAAGTCTATTCCAAAGAGTGATGGAAAGGCTCGTTTGAATCCATACACGGAACGAGTTCCTGCTAATTCTTTGTTTGAGAGGATCTTAAGGTGTGAATAAAGTGATCGAAACTGTTCCATGCATCGATTCATCAAATGTGTCTCTATCTCATTCATCTGCGACCTTGATTGATACATTCTCTCTCCCCCTAGATTGTTGTGAAGGAGTCGGACGAATCAAAGAGAAAAGGTGCGAAGTCGATATAGCACAAAGAAGGCCGATATAGTGAATTTCTAATTTCCCTCCAAAAATAATTTTGAAAAAATTTTCATTCCCAAAATTTGAAATTCACTAAAAAAAATCAATTCTAACGTTGTAATAAAAATTTGAGTTTTGACAATTTTGACCCGAAAAAATTGAATTTGGGTTCAAAAATTGGAATTTTTGACCAAAATTTTCACAGTTAAACTAAAATTTGAATTTCGCGTAAAAATTGAACGTTTAGTCTCCCCTAGAAATTAAATTTTACTCAAATTTTCTCGCCATTTTTTTTTTTTTATAATTACTACTTGTGTTGATGGATCTTTGTAGTCGAATGAAACTTTTTGTTTGTTGAAGAAGTGCTTAGGCATAGAAAACCAGCTTATGCATAGAGGAAACCTTACGCGTAGAACCTGCATATGCGTAGAAACTAACCTTATGCGTAATAAACTAACTTACGCATAGAAGATAGCTTACGCGTAGGAATAGCTTACGCGTAGACTTGAGAAAAGCTTAGCTTAGCGTAAACCAAAGGCTTAGTAGTAGAATTTTATACTAGTATAAAAGATATCCAAATTCGAAGTATTTTTAGGCTTATCCAAGCAAGAAAACACTGAAGATCAAATGATGAAATGCTTATGCGTAAGATCTGAGGCTTAGGCATAGACTTGGAGCTTACGAGTAAAACTAGGATTTTCTTACGGGTAGAAAGTACCAACTTTCACCAAAAACTAATTTTATGCCCAAAAGTGTTTAGAAACCTGATTTTTATGATGAAATAGCTTCAATATCACCAAAATAACACAAAAGTATGAAACTTGATGATCCAAAATACTTTTTCACCTTACGCGTAGAAAGTAGTACACGAATGAAATCAAGCTCAAAAACAATGCTACACACGTAAAGTTTCAAACTTGATGCTAAAAACTTAAACTTTAACACTAAATAAACCTTAAACCACAAGAATCTTGAGTTTTTGAGTGTAAAAAATGAAGCTTTTATGCATTTGAGAAGTTTAGAACCGAAACCCACGCGTATACTATAAACTTCAAAAACATAATATGTTTCACCCAACTAGATGGCGATTGATACCACTGTTAGGTTCCCATGTTGTAACACAAGCATCAATATGTTAGAAATATAGAAGAGATAGACCGGTTGAACAAGAACACACAATACACGAATGAAAGTAGCAAAGGTTATGCTTAGGTATTGAATGAAAGCGAACAACCAACCTTCTAAGGAAGGTTTACAACATTATTTATAGGGGAAAGAGCTAGGGAAACACTACTAATCCCTTCCTTTCTTATGGGCTTGGGCCAAGGCTTATGGGCTTTCTACATAAGCCTTGCCTTAAGTACTAACATAAAAGCCTGTTAGGATTTAGTAAATCCGTTAGTTAAAGTTTCGGTCACCTCAAGTATATGTAATCGTTAGAAAGCTCGTAGTCGTAGTTATTTAATGTTAGTTAGTATTTAGTTTAGTAACACCGTGGAGGACGGACGGGTCTTTACCCACCGTATGCCCGATCCACACCGTAGGTGGCGTTTATGTAAGATACTATAAATACCCTCTACCTCCCAAGGTAGAGGTTGGAGCTCATAATAATACTTTTACTTTCTCTCACTAAGTTCCCAAACCTCTAAACTTTCTCTCTCTAAAAACCTTATAGTGTACGCCTAGTTTGATCATGATATGATGTGTTAGTGAAATCCAATATGTTACAAATAGTATCAAGAGCCATGGTTTGATCATCTCTCTTACATACTCTTGGATTTATAGTGGTTTTGTATGGTTTTTGGGTTTGAAAAAGTTGAGTGGTTTTTGCATCATTTGGACCATTTCTTGTGTTAAAGTTTAGATTTTGGTTGTACTTTTGTGTTTAGAGTCATCATAAGTGCTTAGGTTTTAATTTGGAATGCTTGAATCACTGTGGTTGGATTGTTTTTGGATTTTAAAGTGGCGTTTGTGTGGTTTGCATGTTAGCGATTTCTGTCACGGTAACATATTCTATCGAGCGATTTGTCTAGGTTTGATAGCGATTTGTGTCAAATACAAATCACTTATTTAAGTGATTTGTCCGGGTAGTGGCTGTACTTGTGCGACTTGTTCGGAGAAGCGACTTGTCATTTTTTAGCGATTTGCTTATTTAAGCGAGTTGTGACTTTAAGCGACTTGTGTTGTTTAAACGATTTGTCATTGTTTTCAGCGACTTGTTTATTGAAGCGAGTTGTAAGTTTAAGCGACTTGTCTTGGTTAAGCGATTTGTCTTGGTTAAGCGACTTGTCTTGGTTTATGCGACTTGTATGGTTAAGCGACTTGCTTATTGAAGCGAGTTGTTTGTTTAAGCGATTTGTTAGTTGATGCGACTTGTCACTTTTGAGCGACTTGTTGTTTGTGCAATTTGTCTTGTTGAGCGATTTGTCTCGTGTGAGTTAGTGCTTTTCTTCTTGATTACATTCTACGGTTTTCTCTTGATTTAGTAAAATCCCATGAAAGAATCTATTTCCCGGTTTAATCCAAGAGTTTTAAAATCCTGTGAAATCTATAATCATGTCTACCAATGTGCCTACAATCATCTCTTACATTCTTGAGGATGTTCAAGCAATGGATCGATACTCGTCCACCTATGCTTGATGAATCGACTATGACTCATGGGCTCAACGAATTAGGTTGTACTATTTGGGAAAGGAAAATGGGGTTAACATCCTCAAATCAATTGATGAAGGACCTTATCAAGTTGAGACAACCGAGACATACTTGAGACTGCTGCGATGGCTCGGTGATATTAGGACCGGACAGACCTAAAATGTATGATGAACTGTCGATAAGGAGAAGAAGAGATACGATGCAAACATCGTGGCTTCTAACGTCATACTTGTGGTTTACCTAAGGACATTTACAAGTCGATCAATCACAACACCAAGCTAAGGCGCTTGGGACAATGTCAAGATGCTTCTCTCGGTTCGAATTAACTAAAGAAGACAAAGAATCTCAACCGTATGATGACTTTGAGCACTTCAAGATGAAACCGGGGAAAGTGTCACCGAATATTATGTGAGGTTCCACAAGCTTGTGAATGACATGAGGAATATCAAAATGACTATGCCAAATATTCGCCTAAACTCAAAGTTTGTGAGCAACATGAATCCCGAATGGCACAAATTTGTCACTTCAGTCAAGTTAACTAAGGGTTTGAGGAACACTAACTATGAACAATTGTATGCATTCTTGCTTCAGAATGAGAGACATGCTATGTTTGAACGAATGATTCTTGAACAGTTCAAATCTAAACAGGGAGAAGCAAGTTCATCAAATGATTCAACAGCCTTTTACACCAATGTTGGAATTACCACCAAAGCCTCTCAAGTCATACCAACGGGAAATGGTAACTACAAGCTCATTCCAGATCCAGCATACAAGCCTCCTGATTCAAACACATTCATGGAAAACTTCATCAACCAATTATCTCTCATGGTTAGTCAAAATCTGAATTCCACTCCACACACCAACAAAAAACCTCAGAACAACATCCAGTCTACACAATCAAGCTACTGTCAGAGATGGAAAGGTGGTGGTGCAGAATGTGCAAGGAAGACGGTATGAACAAGGATTGATTGGAGCAGGTTATGATAATACTGGTGTAGGTGGAGGGTATGTAATAATCGAATCGTGGAAGGAATGTAAATCAAGGACAAGCAAAGCCGCTAAGTGCTACAACTATGGTGGTGATGGACACATTGCAAGGAACTGCACATCTCCAAAACGCCTCAAAATGCGTAGTATTTCGTGGACAAGATGTCACAGGTGCAAACTCGTGATGTGGTGCGGTTTTGGATGAGGAAGAGTTTCGCTTTTGTCGAGGAAATGCCAAAACATATGATGTCATTGTGGATGAACGGCCAAAGGTGGTATGGGACAAAATCATCCAAATGCATTTCAAGTAGCTGATTGTGATGCATATGACTCAGATGTTGATGATGAACCTACTGCCCAAACCATCTTCATGGTTAGCATTTCTCCAATGGTGTCTCCAAAGGTTTCCTCACCACAACATGCCAGTTCCTCCAAGGCATCAATCATCTCTGAGGTACTAAAATTATATGATGAGATTGATGCGTAAAAGATACAATACAAAGTACAACCAACTGAAATCTCTGAATCAGATAGTGAAAATATGGGAAATAGCAATGTTGTCCCATATGATCAATATGTGAAGCAAGATGAAAGTGAAATTGTACCAAGTAATGCATCATCTACAGTCAATGATGATTATTGCTATTTATGAACAACGTGCCAAATTCGAATTGACTACCCGTGAGCAGGAAATGGATGACCAAATACGTACAATTATTAGAAAAAGTAATTTTAGAGAAGAAATGTTAAAAAAAGAGTTAAATTCCTTACAAGATAAGCTTTCAAAAACTGTGAAGCAAAAGCAAAAACTTCAAGAAAATGTTAAAGTGCTTAAACAAGAATTTAATGCTAAGGAATCAAAACTGTTGAATGATTTTTCCAATCTAAAATTTTTGAAAAACAAACTTGAAAACAAACTGTACATACAAGGGAACACCATTCAGACTGCTCACATGATCACTAAGCACAGAGTCTTAAGCGATAAATATAGCATTCCCCTTGTAGAAGTACCCAATCCTAAGTGTGGAAAGGTTGCTAGAGCTGCGCAAATGGCAATCTATGATGGTAATGAGATTCTCAAGCCTAGGCAAACTCCATCATGTATTGGAAGCACTAAAGAGGATATAAAATTAGAAGATGCCTCTAGGGAGAAAATGGATGAGAAGCTAAAAGATCCTGATTGTAAAAAGAAAAACATAACGATTAAACCCCATGATTACACAAAAGAAAATTGGATCTCCCTAAACATGTTTAAGCCTCAAACACAATTAACTCTAGAACAAATTTTATTGATAAGGTTTTAAATGTACCTTTTGAGGGTCGTTTAAGCCCTTATTTGATCACTTTTGTATCCGTTATTACTTAATATCGCTCCTTTTCACTTTTAGGTCTCTTGAAGGCAAATTGCTGGAATGGCACTTATTTGGACGAAAAGGCGCGGATATACGAAGAAAATGGCCAAAGTCAAGAATCGAGACACTCAAGTCAACAAAATACAAGGGACGGCGTCAGTGTTATCTGCGACGCCGTCGCATCACTTTTGTGACGGCTCAAGAGCCAAATTGCTTATTTTCAAGTGACGGTGTCGCTTTAAAAGAGTAGGTCGTCGCAACTCGCACGGCCTAGATTTGATCCGACGGCGCGAGAGATCAAGGGACGGCGCCACAAGCATAAGGTGACGCCGCGCAAGACTAACGTGGCCAAGACGAAACCCTAATGACGGCGACCGACGGCGCCACAAATCATAAGGTGACGCCGTCGCGATTGTAATCTTATATATAGAATCCGAATTTTTTAGTTTTCGTGTGTAGTCTTTTGGAGTAAAACCTAAACCAAACCAAGGTCGTCTTGTACAAGATTTTAGGGTTCCAAACCCTATCTTACATCAAGATAAGTGTTTTACTTCATTAATTCAATTATGTCTTCAATTATTTGTGTGTATGCTTGCATGTTCTCCATGTCCCACTAATTTACTTGTGTGTTTGCTTAGGAATATGAAACTTAATTATTGAATATTGATTGGTTGTCTCTTATCTTAATTGTTAATGATCTAGTAATGCGATAGGTCATTCGTTGTGTAGTTAATGCTTGATTAATCTTTGTGAACCTTAGACTATAACACCTAGAGTAGTTGTAGGCTAAACCATCCAAAGAGTACCTTAGAGTTAGAGTTTATAATTCCTAGAGATTTTGTAGACGAGACCCTTTGGTAGTTTCAAAGAGTTAGGGACAAACGATACCCTACGACTTTAGACACACAACGCGATTAAGAATAAGGACGTGACAATTCAACCATCAATAGGAGATAATTAAGGAGTAATAAAACCTAAGTAAACACATCTTTAAACCATCATACGAGCACACAATAATTAGACATAGACTACATACACCTTAGATTAGATAATTAGATAAGTAGAGTAATCGGTAGAAATACCAACCCCAAATCCAAACCCCGAGATTCGTACCTTTCCATTTCTAAAAACATAAAAGATAAAAATAATCTTCCTCAACCCCAACCTTAGCGTAGTAACTTCTCACTAGCATTCCTATTCCCCAGAGAACGATATCAATACCCGTGGCTTACCCTAATACTACACTACAACGATTAGGTTCATCGCCTAGGTGTTATAAAACTTGCTCAAGAAAAGGAAGTTCCTTTGACCCCGAACGACGCGCAGTAGCGTTATCAAGTTTTTGCGCCCGCGGGGAATAGAATAGCTAGTTAGTAGTCCACCTCGCTTAGGTTTCTTTGCTTGATTCCTATCAAGTAAATTTTTCTCAATTTTAGCTTCCTCGTAGTCTATCCCCTTCTTCGTGACCTTTGTTCGTAAAATCCATCACTCACCATGATACGTGTCTTCCGTCAAGATTCTTCACACTACCCGCTCCCAATCCCGAAATTGAGAACGCAATCCCACAAAACCCTTCACCCGCTCACCATTTTGGAAATCACCTAGGGCATAATGAGATAAATTGGCAACAACAAAGTCCTTTCTATGACTCGATTCGATGAGGAATTTGATTATGGTGAAGCACTTGACAACGGGAGGTCATCAATGAAGTTAGTTTTGAAATGGAGGAAGACCCTCCCAATGTTTTGACCCTAGGTGTAGAATTGAGAAAGATGGTCCCTTTAACATGCAATTCCCTTGCAAAATAGGATTAGAAGGGTTCGATGCTTACTTGAATTCATTCTTGCCTTTGAACTTAATCTCGCGGACCTATACAATAAAATCAAGATCAATGAGTTAACTTATCAAGGGAACAATGTTGTTGAAGCAATCACTCATTTGCACGTGTTTGTTGGAAGTTTTGCTTATTTGGTAGAGTTCATGGTTTTAGAAGACTTAGGAGAATTTATTGATAAGGACCTCACTCAAGTAGTTTTTGGAAAACCTTTCAAAAGAATGACTAGGTTGAATGAACGGATGATTGATGGTCTAATTACATTCTCCGATGAAGTTGAAGACTTTATCTACCAAATGCCACGTGCTCATCCTAGGTTTAAACATAAAGATATTGAGGCATGTAATAGAATGACCCCTATTCCATTGCTTAGTGAAAGGGATAAGCAAAGTGGACTTAGGTACCCATATGAGAAAACTAAGAGGTATTACAAAAAATGCCTAGAGTTAGGAGATGATTACAAAAAGAATGAGAGAACATTGGAATGGCTTAAGTATGAGCACGTAAGCGCACGAGACAACGTAGGGCACGACTACGAGTCTAGCTACAAGACTCATAAATAAAGAAAAGCGCCGGGAGGCAACCCATGCTTAATTGTTTGCTTGTTAGTGTCATATATCTTTTATTGATTGCTTATTCTCATGTTTAAATTTGTAAAATGCTTTATTTTGTTTTTAACCTCGCCTTAATTGCATATAAAGGTATTTTACATAAAGGATAAGTGTAGGAGGATTACACACGCTTTCAAAAGAAACGTGAACATGAGAATTTCAATTAATTAAAAGATATATATGTGTGTTTGTTCGAGTCAAATGCTTGTATCGAGTCATAATGGATGTTTTGCGTAAATTTTTCCGATTCTAAAGATGTAAATTTTCCGAAATTTTTCCAAAAATCGCACCGCTTTTTGTCGATAACCGACGGCGTCAGATCGCAACCCGACGGCGCGTGAAGGAGTAAAACAACAGATTACTTTTTTTCTCGTTTTCGAGCTACTTATAAAATTTTGGAATTTTCCGTGTCTTAATTTTCCGTAAATTTGAAACATCCATTCCACAAGCATTATATCCTAGTTTAATAGAGTCTTATATATATTATTACCCCGATTTTACGCGAAGGTTTCGCTTTGTTTTCTTCAAGTGCGTGTTTAATTTATTAAGAAGAAGATACATAAGATTGAAAGGAGCTTTTCACGCATACATTCTTCTTGGAAAGGATTTAACCACCACTTTACACGGATCCTACCGAGCTAATCGGGAGTATTAGTTTTTCGCTTTTAATTACCTTCTATTATCATAACTTTGATATTTTCGGGAACATTGGGGACAATGTTCGCTTTAAGTGTAGGAGGAAAATAAAACGGAACTTTGAAACTATGCTTATCCTTGATTATTTGCTTTGTCCAATTGTATTTGTGTAATAAACCATGAGAAAATGTCGGTTAGGGTAATTTTGGCACCAAATTTAAAATTTTTCATGACATATAGGAGTGGGCCATTAGTCTTAACAAAAGCGCCTCACGGATAGGAAGTTATATGACTAGCACAAAACCCTTTACCACTTAAATTCCACCCAAAATGCGAGGATCGCCTTAGATTAGTAGGAATTAAAGCATTCATCTTTAATGCTTAGTGTGTGAACCGGTAGTATATTAGATTCTAGAACTTGTTTTGTGATGCATCCCGAGATCGCTAGTAAGACTACACTTGTGTAGTTAGGAATAACTAAATGATAAGAGGCATTAGGATAACCCTTGTTTGATACCCGTAATATAATTACTTCTTCCACATCGGTTGAGTAATTCCCCACACCTTTGCGTTGTACTCATCTTTAGTACACGATACCCTAGTTAACCCCTCGAGCCTATCCTTTTCGCGGTTCTCGTGATGTTTCGGTTTTCCGAAATATCAATGAAGAGCATTGTTTACACCCCACCCCAAATGTACACCCAAATCGCTTTAGCCTACCTTGTATGCACTCACTTTTAGTGCATTATTGTTATCACCCTAAAACCCTTAGTTCAATTATCTAGTTGCTTGCATGAGTTGCTAAGTCGAGTCATATCCTTTGTACACGCTTTGGGACGATTGGGACTCATGGGAAAAGTTAAAGTTTATGAAATGACGGAAGGAACGTTAAATTCAAATTCCTTTATTTGCGTAATAATGTACTCCAAGTGTTTTGATCTTTTCAATTCGGGTCAAATTAGTGTTAGAGTAATAAAACTCAAGTGTAGGGATGTGCCTATAAATCCCTATCATTTTGATGTTACCGTAGAGGATGGTAGAGTAAAAGTGTATGAAAAAAAATCGAAAAAAAAAGAAAAGAGAAAAAAAATAGAGTGTTGAAAAAAAAAAAAAAAAAACATACGGCTACCATCCTACATCTATCTTTAAATTTATGTTTGTTTGTTTCAGCTTATCTAGAGTTTAGAGTGTCGAGTCTTGGCTTAGCAACGCCATTCTTCGTATGCTTGTAACATAAAGATTTTTGACTTGCCACCACTAAATAGCCTATCCCACCAAACCCTTTGTTTCCTACCGTAAGCCTAACATTACAACCCTTTAAAGACCTCTTTGATAGTCTTTCCTAGGTGCTTACGCCAAAGCGATGGAGGTTTGATCTATTCTCAAGCCTATGGTAATCTATGTACTAGGACCGTTAATGAGTGTTTATCTTCCATTTCCAACTTGTTATATTTCATATACACCGAGAGATGCGAGTATCCAAACACCCCATGTGAGGTGCTAGTATGTAATTTCCGTGCTTGTTATGACTTTTATGGGCTTATATGTGTTGTGGATTGTTTTAAACCAATGCTTCATGACCCCTAACTTATAAATTAATTGGCTAAAGCACATTTGCTTGAGGACAAGCAAATACCAAGTGTAGGGATATTTGATAAGGTTTTAAATGTACCTTTTAAGGGTCGTTTAAGCCCTTATTTGATCACTTTTGTATCCGTTATTACTTAATATCGCTCCTTTTCACTTTTAGGTCTCTTGAAGGCAAATTGTCGGAATGGCACTTATTTGGACGAAAAGGCGCGATATACGAAGAAAATGGCCAAAGTCAAGAATCGAGACACTCAAGTCAAAATACAAGGGACGGCGCCAGTGTTATCTCGCGACGCCGTCGCATCACTTTTGTGACGGCTCAAGAGCCAAATTGCTTATTTTCAAGTGACGGTGTCAGCTTTAAAAGAGTAGGTCGTCGCAACTCGCACGGCCTAGATTTGATCCGACGGCGCCGAGATCAAGGGACGACGGCACAAGCATAAGGTGACGCCGCCGCAAGACTAACGTGCCAAGACGAAACCCTAATGATACGGCGACCCGACGGCGCCACAAATCATAAATTGACGCCGTCGCGATTGTAATCTTATATATAGAATCCGAATTTTTTTAGTTTTCGTGTAGTCTTTTGGAGTAAAACCTAAACCGAACCAAGGTCGTCTTGTACAAGATTTTAGGGTTCCAAACCCTATCTTACATCAAGATAAGTGTTTTACTTCATTAATTCAATTATGTCTTCAATTATTTGTGTGTATGCTTGCATGTTCTCCATGTCCGACTAATTTACTTGTGTGTTTGCTTAAGGAATATGAAACTTAATTATTGAATATTGATTGGTTGTCTCTTATCTTAATTGTTAATGATCTAGTAATGCGATAGGTCATTCGTTGTGTAGTTAATGCTTGATTAATCTTTGTGAACCTTAGACTATAACACCTAGAGTAGTTGTAGGCTAAACCATCCAAAGAGTACCTTAGAGTTAGAGTTTATAATTCCTAGAGATTTTGTAGACGAGACCCTTTGGTAGTTTCAAAGAGTTAGGGACAAACGCATACCCTACGACTTTAGACACACAACGCGATTAAGAATAAGGACGTGACAATTCAACCATCAATAGGAGATAATTAAGGAGTAATAAAACCTAAGTAAACACATCTTTAAACCATCATACGAGCACACAATAATTAGACATAGACTACATACACCTTAGATTAGATAATTAGATAAGTAGAGTAATCGGTAGAAATACCAACCCCCAAATCCAAACCCCGAGATTCGTACCTTTCCATTTCCTAAAAACATAAAAAGATAAAAATAATCTTCCTCAACCCCAACCTTAGCGTAGTAACTTCTCACTAGCATTCCTATTCCCCAGAGAACGATATCAATACCCGTGGCTTACCCTAATACTACACTACAACGATTAGGTTCATCGCCTAGGTGTTATAAAACTTGCTCAAGAAAAGGAAGTTCCTTTGACCCCGAACGACGCTGTAGCGTTATCCAAAAGGAATAAAATCAGATGTTAAAGAAATGGAAAATGAATTTGATGCAATGATTGTTGAGGTAAATTACTATGAACGGGAACTCAAATATAATGAAATTGAAAGGAAAAATCTGCATATCTTAAATGAGAACTTAGTGTTGAGTTGTGTGGCTCAAGATGTATTTTAATTTACAACTAAAATATCAACATCTTAAAGAAAATGTTAAAACCTCAAATATCAAGACATCCTCAGATGCTCCTGAATTTGATGCAGTTTTTGAAATAAACAAACGTGATGAACAAATTCAAGCTCGTTGTAACACGATCAGAAAATTGAGAGCCCAAATCTCACAGTTGAAGGGAGAAAGGAATAATGTGAATGGCTCCCAAATGCCTCCACCTTTAGATTCTCAATCTTCTCAAACGTTTCATCTTCAAAACCTCGTTAATGTTTTGCAAAAGGAAAATGAGAGTCTTCTGGAAGAAAATGAAAAGGTTAAACTACACTTTAAAGAGTTATATGATTCAATGAAAGTCACTCGTGACAAAAACAACGAAAAAATAACTGCTTTACAAAAAGAAATTGAGAATCTGAAGAAACAGGAAAAAGGGAAAATACCACTTGTCTTTAATGAGAATGTTGCATCAAAGTCGTCTGCAGACTCTAAATATAATGTGACTGTTAAATACATTCTTCCTCATCTTAGAAATAACGAACTTGTGTTTCATAACTATTTTGCTCACCTTAAGGATAGTCTAGAATGTCTCCGTGAGATTGTAGAAGAGGATTTTGTAAAGCCCCTTTTATCACGTATACCTTATCACTTTACCAAGCAAACCCAACACAAACACGTAACAGTTATGCGTGAAGATGAAAGAAATAAAGATGAGATAGATGGTGACTTGAATGATATATTAGGCGTGTATGTTTAGAGAGGTAGAGAGAAGAAAGAAAACAATAAGATGCTATATTGCTTCAAAGGAAAACACACACATACACACTCAAGCACACCCCTCAAATGACATACTTGAGGGGTATTTATAGTAGGAGAGGATGATGCCCTAAGGCTTGGCCATGGGCCTCGAGTGGGCTTGGACATGGATTGGGTTACTTGGACTTATACAAGGCTAGCTTATCTTAACTAATGCCCAATTAGCTTAGCCCAATCCACGAGCCCGTTGACTATTCTAGCACGATATCTAACACATGTTACAAAGTTCCTAACCGTGAATGACCATCACTTCTAATAAAACTATTAAGGCTAACAGATTTCATAAATAAGCCACTTGATAGTGAAATTAGGTTTGCTTGCATTCAGGCCAAACGATCTCAGGAGCTTTTAGAATGCTTAAGAGCAACATACCCTAAAACCGTTGGTAAGAAGGAGTGCCTTGTTCTATGCCTAATTCTAAGAATGCCAATCCTTATATGCCTCACTCAGTCCCTAAAGTAAGCATGTAAGCTTCAATGTGCCTTCAAGTAGTTCAGATCCCAACACTTCTAAACCTGAAAAGCAAAAAGTAGCAATACCAACTAATGTTCCCATTCCCTCTATAGGAGTAAAAGTGACACCAATGCAAGGTGTCAAAGCCACAAGGCAACACAAAGAATGATAGGACCTTGCAAGCTAGGAATGTTCAAAGGAAGAAAGTAGAAGATCACCTTAGGAAGAATGAAACTATGTTGAATAAAACGAATCGTATTGATTCTAGTGTTAGCTCTAAGCGTCAGAATTAATGCGACTCGCTACTTTTGGCAAAACATGTAATGATGATTGCTTGGTTTCGCATTAATCATGTATGTGGTATGAATGATGTGACTAATGCTGATAAAAACCCAGTTAAAATTATGAATACCATCAATCATGTTAAGAGGGCTAAAAAGTAATGGTGGAAGAAGGGTAGAAAACAGTGGAAACCCACAGGAAGAAAACTCATTAATGTAGGTTATCAGTGGATACCAACTGGACGCAAATTTAATCTTAATAAGTTGTGCCCTAGATTATCTAGACCAATGCCCATTAGGAAATGGATGCCTACTGGTAGAACTATTCCTTTAAGAAGTGAACATACTTTGAATAGGTATATTGCACACACTAGCACAGCATCTATCCCTAATGATTTCATTTTATCTACTTCTGATGTGGGTGTTCCAATCACTGTTACTAACCAAGTGGAACCCATTCTTGCATGGGGATCCCAATTATCCGCTTATCCATTCTTGTGCGTGTTCAACCGCAGATCGCTCAAATCGCTCGTGGTACTTGGACTCGGGATGTTCCAAGCATATGATCGAGATCGCCACGCTCATGAACTTCGCGAGTAAATTTATCGGGGCGTTAGATTCGAAATGACCATTTTGGAGCAATTATGGGTTATGGAGATTATGTGGTTGGTGATAGTGTAATTTCCGTGTTATATTATGTTGAAGGTCTTGGTCATAATCTATTTTCTGTCGGTCAATTCTGTGATTCTGATCTAGAGGTCGCCTTTAGAAAACATACATGCTTCATTAGAGATTTAGATGGTGTTGAACTTTTGAAAGGAACACGAGGAACCAATTTGTACACCATCTCCATCGAAGACATGATGAGATCTTCTCCAATTTGCTTGTTATCAAAGGCCTCTAAAACAAAGTCTTGGCTATGGCACCGTCGTCTCAATCATTTGAATTTCGACATCATAAATGATCTGTCAAGAAAGGACCTCGTGAGAGGCTTGCCTAGACTAAAGTATGAAAAGGATCACCTTTGTTCCGCATGCCAATTAGGAAAAAGCAAGAAATATGCCCATAAACCCAAACCTGCAAACTCAGTTATGGAAGTTCTTCATACTCTTCATATGGATTTGTGTGGACCAATGAGAGTACAAACAATCAATGGAAAGAAATATGTGCTTGTTGTTGTTGATGATTACTCGATTTACTTGGGTTAAGTTTCGAGGACAAAGGATGAAACTCGCACGCCATCATCAAAATTATCAAACAAACAGCAGTTCGACTTAACAAGACCGTTAGAATCATACGAATAGACAATGAAACCGAGTTTGTTAACAAAGAACTAAGTCGGTTTTTGAAAGCATTGAATCACCATCAAAGAAGTGTTCCACGTACTCTCAATAGAACGGTGTAGTTGAAAGACTAAATCGGACTCTTGTAGAAGCCGCAAGAACTATGCTAATTTACTCAAAGGTTCCAATGTCTCTCCGGGTCAAGCCATTGCCACTGCTTGCTACACCCAAAATCGTTCTCTCATCCACACCACTCATGGTAAAACTCCATATGAACTCGTCCACAACAGAAAACCTGATCTCTCCTTCCTTCGTGTATTCGACGCTTTATGCTATCCAAAAATGATGGTCAAGATTTAAGTAAATTAAGGGCTAAAGCAGACATAGGAGTTTTTGTGGGTTATGCACCAAACAGCAAAGGTTGCCGAATCTACAACAAAAGAACCCGGGATATCATGGAAACAATTCACGTCACGTTCGATGAGCTGTCTGGGCAAATGGCTCCAGGACAATAAGGTTCTGGACCTGCATCACAACCTTAATTAAGTAGTCACATTAGTTCTTCTCTTGTACAAAATCTCTCTCCAACAACTCCTTATGTACCTCCTTCAGAAGATGATTTGAAGAAATTGTTTGATCCAATGTTTGATGAACCCTATGAGCCAATTGCTAATGATCATCAAACCCATCAATGAGGTCGCCCTATCCTCGTAAACGAAGATAACTCTTCGCCTATGTCATTAAGTCAAGAAGCGCTCATTGCTGATCACTCTGTCTCATCATCAAATCTTCAATCATCAAGTGTACATCATGGAAGTGTTTCGCACCTATGATGGAGATAACCCTTTGATACTCTCAAGATGCTCCATTTGAGAACATATTTGCTCTCGAACCAACACCGTAACAATCATCATCGAGATCCAAACTCGCTACTTTAGTTCCTCAACAAAAACCACACGAACACCTTAGAAAATGGACACATGACCATCCATTGGACAACATCATTGGAAACCCCTCTAGTCCAGTTTCCACTCGTAAACAACTTGAAACTGATGCCTTATGGTGCTTCTTCAACTCCGTACTCTCTAAGATCGAACCCAAAAACGTTAAAACTGCCATGAATGAAGACAACTGGTTTGATCCAATGCAAGAAGAAATTCATGAGTTCGATCGACTAGATGTATGGGAATTAGTACCTGCTCCTGACTGTGCTATGATCATTGCTCTAAAGTGGATCTTCAAAGTAAAACTAGATGAGCATGGTGATGTGTTATAGAACAAGGCTCGATTAGTTGCAAAAGGATACCATCAAGAGGAGGGTATTGACTTTGAAGAATCATTTGCTCCTGTTGCACGTATCGAGGAGATCAGAATCTTCTTGGCTAATGTTGCAAGTAAGAACATGGTAGTCTATCGATGGATGTAAAGACGACCTTCTTAACGGAGATCTTAAAGAAGTCGATACGCCGCCCAACCCAAGGTTTTGTGAATCCAGAGTGTCCTACTCATGTCTATCGCTTGAAGAAGGCTCTTTACGGCTTGAAGCAAGCTCTATGGCATGGTATGACACGCTATCAAAGTTTCTTCTATCCATCGGATTCAAAGAAAGGAGCGATTGATCCGACATTGCTCACCGTAAAGTCGAAAACATTTAATTCACGCTCAAATCTATGTTGTTGATATTATTTTGCCTCGATCGACCCCAATGAATGCGACCGTTTTCTAAGGAGATGGGTTCCAAATTTCAAATGTCAATGATGGGACAAATGTCATTTTCATGGGATTACAAATTTCACAAAGTCCCAAGGCATTTTTATCAATCAATCTAAATATGCAAATGAGATTTTAAAGAAATTTGGATTTGATTCTTGTGACCTGCTGACACTCCCATGATAGAGCGTACTAAACGGATGAGGACCACTCATGGATCATGGTAGATCAAACGAAATATAGTAGTATGATTGGATCCTCGATGTACCTCACAAACAGTAGACTCGATATTCTCGTCACGATGCATGTGTGCTAGATACCGTGCTAATCCTACAAAAAGCACCTTGAAGCGGTTAAATGGGTCTTTCGGTATCTCTAAGGAACCATCAACATGGGAATTTGCACCAAGGACACCGGTATGTCACTAACGACCTATGTAGATGCCGACCATGCATGATGTCAAGATACACGCCGAAACGCCCGAGGTGCTCGGTTTTGGGTGATAAGCTTGTGAGTCGGTCTTCAAAGAAACAAATGAGTACTTCTATATCCTCCACAGGTGAATACATAGCCATGTCATCTTGTTGTGCTCAAATCCTATGGATGAGATCCCAATTATCCGACTATGACTTTGAATTTAACAAAATCCCTCTCAGACAGATAACAAAAGTGCCATTGTTCTCTCGTGCAACAAAGTTCAACACTCAAGAGCTAAGCACATCGACATTCGACATCATTTCATTCAGGAACAAGTGGAAAAAGGTGTGGTAGAACTTTATTTTGTGAGGTCTGAATACCAGTTAGCAGACATCTTCACCAAAGCTCTTCCTAGAGAACGTTTTGAGTTTATTCTTCCACGACTTGGACTAAAGAGTCTGCAGCCAAAAACTCTCAAACGTCTTCAGGAGGAAGACGAGGAGTAACTGAGTATATCTCTATCTATCTCTTGTACATATCTTATAAAAAACCAAAATACAAAAATATAAAACCAACAAAAAGAAAATAGAAAAATATAAAATCTTAAAAATCCATAAAAAGTAGAAAATTTTGAAAATTTCTAAAAATATTTTTGTCATGTCTTTCTTTGGTTCGATTTCATCTACGGACTTTGATATGTTATTCAAAGAATGACACGGGTCTTTAGATGAAGTTCGAATGTACATATATATATAAAAAATGAGGGAAAGTAAAATGTTTACTGTCATTTCAGACAGTAACCAGTTTTTAAAGAAAGAACAGAGCAATGCTTTATCTAAATTTTTTTAATCTCATGCTCTGATTCTAAAAACAAATATTTGTCGCCAAAAAGACAAATGTTTCCTTCATAAATATTTTTCCTTCTAAATATTCTTCTGAAAAATATTTGTTATCTAATGAAAACTAACAGCTTTGAAAAATAACTTGGACTCAATTTTTGAAAATCATCTGGACTTGACATGTGTCAAAATCTCTATCTCTCAATCAACAACATTTGTCATTGATTGAGGGGGAGAATGATTTCAACTAAATCAATAGGTTATTTTTCTTATAATTTGTTCAGACCAAAGCTTATGTCATGTTTTCATAAGATACTCAAGCATGTTTATTCTTTGAAGGTTAAAGTCTCATATTTGATCCTTATCGGTTAAATGTTTTCATAAGCAAGTCACAATTCCCCTAAAAAAGCTTTCAAAAACAATTTAAATCTATAGAGATCACAAATCTCAAATAACTTGAAAATTGTGATCGGGGGAGAATTTGTGATTTAAATTGGATTTAAACTGATAACTCAATAAATGGTAGTGAAAAGTGTTTAACAAAGCGTCCCTCCTACATATGACAAACGATTTCAAATTTTCCATGCATATGTTAAGGGGGAGCATCGTTCTCTTACCATAAAGGGTTAAAACGTGATGATTTGTCTCAAAGTGCAAGCTCCATCCAATATGTGCTAAACTTTTTTCGAATCTCAAAGCACATATTAATTGGGAGCATTTCAAAAAGAAAATAAACTTTCAAGGTACAAAGATTTCGATGTTTCAACATAAGTACCTTGATTGATTTTCTATTGGTTTCAGTATGGCAGTATGATCGTGAATGTGCTTCTAAGAACTCTTTCCTCTTCGTGCAAAACAATTTCAAAAATCACATGCACAAGTTGAGAGGGAGCAACTTTTTGAAAACCACATCCTTTCCCATAAAATATCTTTATCAAAGTATGAAAAATACTAATTTTGATCAGGAAAGTGATGTTGATAACTTTTAGAAATGGTTGATCGAAGAATCGAATCTTTCATTCTTAAATCTGAGATTTTCAAATCCTCTTGCCTCTATGTGCTAAAACCGTTTCAAAAATATATGATGCACATGTTGAGGGGGAGCTGTTTCTAAAATTGTCAAAAACAATTCAGGTACAAAATGTTTTGATCATGTATCACAAGTACTTGGATTGATTTTCAAAAGGTCTTCAATTGGCACCAATGTAAGAAGAACAATACCAAAAGACCGACCAAATTTACTTTATGTACGGTGTTATAAGGATGGTTAGGTTAGGTATTCGTTCCCACGATCCGCCAGAACCAGAGGGATCTACCCAGGGACAATCCGCTAGTTAGTGTAGAAGTCCTTAGGTATGATGAAAAAAAAGGAGAAAAGTGAGAAATGGGAAGAATGCCGATCGAGATAGAGCTAGAACTGGAATAAACCCAACAAGGTTCTAGTTATGAAGTCTCGTAAGCTTCAAGGGTTGAAGAATGAAAAGAAATGAATGAGAAAAGGGTGAAAAGAAATAGCCTCCATTTATTCAACCTTAGGCGTAAACCGGTTCAATACATATGCTACCGGTGGTTACTAAGGTAACGCTCAGATTGAAGACAAGACGTCATAGACCCAAAGGACGCATTGCACTAAACTTCCCAAGCTACTTAAGTTCCTCTTAAAATGGCTTGTTTCATTCTCACGAGGAACCTACATAATCTATCGACTTCCTCCTAGAGATGGTTGATATTGAAGAAGGAGACCCTCTCCCTAGTCTCCGACATAGGAAACCAAATGTGCACAATTGAGTCTAGAGCCATGAGATCATCAATAAATCTCATTAGGACACTGTCAATGAAGACTCACAGTTTCACACAATGTGGAATGTGAGAATATATTTTGAGAGTCCTACGCATTATCCTTGTGGTATTGCCAAGACTTGCTTGTGACATATGGACTTCATCAATGGAGCGATTCAATATTGAATCAATCCAGGTCCAAGAAAATGGATTGACGGATATCTTTGAAAAACCGGCCGTTGTGCTCAAAATACTCTTTTCTCTAGCACATCGACTGTGTATCTTATTTTCAAAATTAAAAAGATATTTACGATTGATAATTGATTTTCCATAAAACCTTCGTTGTATTGCAAAAACCTTTATCTTAAGCAATACACGATTGTTTTCAAATCATTTTCATCAATCGCTGAATCTCAATTACCGTTCACTCACTCCGTGTTGTCTTCTTTGAGATGCTTCGGTAGAGAACGGCTAGAACAAATTGCGAAACCCCGTCAAGGAGATTCTTCGAATTCTACCCGATCACAGCAAGATTTGTGCCGATCAACGGGAACCGTGGGCCGTGTACCTCAATTCAACGAAAGTGATCAAAGACACTTTTGTGCGCTTTATTGCTAATCGCTTTATGCGGTACACCCCGACGATTGCAAATGATCGTAATCGAGGAGTCAATCCACACCGCATGCTCACACAATCACACTCACAATTAAAGAAATCATGATAAGTGCATATCTTCATCAATCGGCTCGATATTTTCAAACCATGCTTCTTCTACGCCATCGAAATATTCGAATCAACAAAGCTTCCGCAACTCGATGAGAAGATATCATGATCCAAAATGTGAGCATGTTTGATTGACAAGGCAAACAACAAGCTAAATCACTCAAGCTCGCCACTTGTGAATGGCCGACCGTGTCGCTTTAAACCGCTCAAGCACGAATGCAATGAAGATCGAGAGTATAGTGTTTCCCGTGTCGTTAAGTCCCAACGAGTCAGAGAATAGTCAAACGAAAGTGATCGGCAGGATTCGAACGGAAAGGATCAGGTCGATCTATACCTAAAGAAAGCCCATAAACCATGTGGGCTTAAATGCAAATTAAAGAAAGTTAAAAGATAAAACTATTAAATAAACGCTATCACTATATTTAAATTGATGTTTTTGTTTTTATGTTTTTATAAAATTGAAATTAAAAACTACGCGACGTACAAATAAAAATGTGAAACTTACACAATATAAATCCTAAAAATATGAAAAATACATTTTACAATCCTAATGATAAAAGAAAATTTATAGAAAAGAAAATTATTTTATAACTATTTATCTAATTATTATTAATTAAAACTATTTTTAACTATTAAATAATAACCAAAAATACAAGAAAATAGGAAATTAAGATAGAAAATAAAATTAAGACCTAGAAAATCTAAAATATCAAAATAGAATTTTCAAAACTATTTTTGTATTTTTCCTAATATTTTCTGCTTTCTAGGAATTAAATACTATTAAAACTAATTAAATTATTTAAAAATACAAATTTAACTAAGAAAATCTAGAAAATATTTTTTCTCTTTTTATATTTATCTAAACTTAAGAAAATGAAAATTATTTTTTGAAGCTTTTCTTAATTTTTGTATTTAAAGCTAATTAAAATGCTTAAAACTAATTTAAATTAAGAAAATAGCAAACAAGCTAGAAAAATCTAAAATTTCAGGAAAGTCTAAAATAATAATAGGAAGCTAGGAAAAATAGAAAAACATGGGCTTGTTTGGAGGAAATTGAAACTGATGAGCCAAGTGCTTATGAAATAAGCACTTGGATAAGCTAGAGGAGCACAACAAGCACCAACTGAAAACAGGAACTAGGATAAGCTAAAAGAACCTACTTGCAACAGAAAACAACAAGCTTAAACCTCTAAATCACCAGCTCAACAGATTTGATGTTTTTGAGCTTTAAGCTAAAGACAGGTTTCTGGGGCCAACTTTGGACAAGAGAATAAGCACAAGAATAAGCTGAAAACTGAGAAACAGAAGAAGGGACCTAGAGAGCACCTGGCTAGGAACATGCAAACCAAAAATCAGACCCTAGTGAGCTAGGATGAGCTCTGTGCAAGGTCTGCAAGATCTGCACAAAACCTGTGCAGATCAGTGAAGTGCACAGGGCAAATTGTACCATTTTGACAAGCCATTTAAGAGCTTAAAGAAAATTCACAAAATTATGCTAAAATGAACATAAGAAACTAGACCAGTAGGGCTTTTAAAAACAACAAGTTTCATCTGATTTGGCCCAGAACTGAGCTCAAGAAAATTCACTCTAGCTAGGCCCAAAATGAGTTTTGCAAATTTTGACTTTTGATGAAGAGTGTAAAGTTGACTTTCATGAACTTTGGACTTGATTTATGGATTGATTATGATCTATATTGATGAACTAAGACTACTGCAATCTAGGTTATGGTATTTTAAACACAAAATCAGATTTTGACTTGCTAAAATTCCAACAGTAAGCAAATGGACAGATTCCAAACAGATTTTGACTTTTGGTGGATACAAGCACAAAAGTAAGACAGTTATAAGTTCAAATGGATTCAACAAGCATGAACCAACAGAGTTCTCCACTGCACACACCTAAAGGACAGATATGCAGTCAAATCCAAACACACCTTATATATAACTGTTATACAACTAAAATGAGATAAACACTGAACCAGATTGATTTCTTGATTACACTAAGTTTACATGACCTAAATAAAACTATTTAAACAAGTGTACACTAATGGTGATCACGTAAATGATACAAGCGAATATGTAAAATGGATTGAAATTAAAAGGTGAAATTCCAACTCACATGGGTCCAGCTGATAAGCAGGCTAGAACCAAACCCAATATTGCTATTTTATACCAAATCCAACCCATTCCCACCTCTGCATTAACTCATTATCCATTTCCACAACCAAATGCAACCAGTTTGACTTTCATTGACCATGGAGCAATATTGCTTAAAACTGATTCCAAAGCTCATCAAAAGTGATAATAAGCTTAAGTTAACTTGTGTGAACTTTAAATAAGCTATTTGAAGCTTAACTTTGAGAATTTGAAATGAAGCTTTTCAACAGTGAACACCAAAATGTGAAATTTAAGTTAAACCTTGGATTGAGATTTGAAATATGATTATAATGATAAAATACCTTAAGTCCAAGACATAGGAATGTAGAATTAAAGTTTTTAAACTAAACTAAAACATTAACATTGAAAACGACATACATGTAAAAAATAAAACTAACTACTCACTGCTTTCTCTTCCTCTTTCTTCCTTTTTATACTCAACCGCCTTCACGTATCCTTATGAGTGTTTCCCACCACTTCTTTGAGCCAATGGGTGATTTTTGTGAGATTTGGCCACTTTGTGTTTTTTGGCGGGAATTCTATATTTGACCTCTGTGGCCTTCTGACTGCAACTAGGGGGGTGAGAGGTGTGATGATGAGGGGGTTGAGGTGTGGAAGAGATAAGGGGAAAAGGTGAGGTGATGGTGAGAGTTGCAGAGGAATCAGTCCAAGTGGGAGGGAAACCAGTGTGGGAGGGAAAGAGTGGTTTGACTGGTTTGTTGACCAGGGGTCAAAAACAGGGAAAGGGTCACAAGGCAGGGGTCACTTAGCTTTGGCAGGGGGTCACAACTCAATTTGACAAGGCTTAGGAATTAATAAATACAAGGACTATTTGTGCAATTCTTCCAAACTTGAGGGACCAATCCTGTAATTTTCCAAAGTTGTTACAAGGGACCAATATTGACAAGTTCCAATAGTACAGGGACTATTTTTGACATTTTCAAATTTTCCAGGGACCAAACTTGACAATTTCAAAAGTTCAGGGACCTTTTCTGCCATTTGACAAAAGATTTATTCAAGGACCATTTTTGACAATTTAGAATATTTCAGGGACCTTGAATAACATTTTTCTTTATTTAGATTTACCAGGGACTGTTTTTGACAACATTTGAAACTTGGGGGACTAAAACTGCCAATTATGCAAATTTGATACGTTTTCACCGATTTTGATATTTTTGCATTTAAAACACATAAAACACTTATTTGTGATATTTTTATCATTTTGATGCATTTATGAGTGTTTTCGGATGTTTTTGCGCTTAATTGGTACAAAATGATGAGTATTTAGACACTCATCAATCCCTCACACTAAGATATTGCTAGTCCCTAGCAATGTTTTGAGAAAATTAATGGATTTT
Source organism: Chrysanthemum lavandulifolium (assembly GCA_022545495.1). Taxonomy (NCBI): domain Eukaryota; kingdom Viridiplantae; phylum Streptophyta; class Magnoliopsida; order Asterales; family Asteraceae; genus Chrysanthemum; species Chrysanthemum lavandulifolium. Next base: position 52,028,220 of record CM040244.1, read on the forward strand.
ATCTCTTTACCAAAAGCCATTACTTCGAGTAGCCAATTGTTTCAGCTTCAAGTAAGAACCTTGGTACACCGATAACCAAATGATTTTGAGCAAACCACCGACTTTCAACGGTTTTGATTTGTCTTTACCAGAGCCGCTTGCTTCGGACTAGCCAACTCTTAGATAAATTATCAATATTATCTTTGGTGAGTGATTACCAATTATGGTTTTTCCATCGCTTTACCACAAGCCATAAACTTGCGGGCTAGCCAACTCTTCACTTTTAAGGATACGGTGGTGAATACCATACAATTTTGGGCAAATTGTAAGTCGTCAACGGATTTGAGATATCTTTACCAAGAGCCGCTTTGCTCTGGATTAGCCAATCCTTATGTGGGTTAGACATGGTGGACTGATTACCATTTGTTGTGTTTAGTACATAGTACTTCCACTAAATTTTTTTTTAAATTTGGCCATTTTGGGGAAAAGGGACTAAAAGGGTACATTTATGATCAAAATTCGCTGCACTTCCCCCACACTTAGAAATGAATATTGTCCTCAATATTCAAAGTACCTACTGTAATGCCAAAACTTAGAACGAAAAGATAACATTACTAGCTAAGTGTGGAAACACAACAATTATTCTCTTTTAATATTTACAATTTTCATTCATTTTTAGATCTATATACAACATGCTGGGCATCTCCCCACACTAGGGTGGTAAACACGGTGAAAACCCATGTTTAGCTACTGTTTTTGATTACCGAGTCGCTAGCTTGACTCGACCCCAATTAATTTGTTCATGGGGAAGTAAGTGGAAGAGACAATCTCCATCGGACTTTCATTCAAGATGTTTGATAAACATTGAAGCACGCGAAAGTTCCACACCGATGAGATACGTATGCACCTACTCACAAATGGTACATGGAAATGCTGGGTCAAAGATAATGTCTTCATTCCCAAGGAGTGAAGAACATGAGAAGCCGGATAGGTGAAGAAGAGAAAGAAAATCATGATAAACATCATGACTAACTCATCTTCATCCATAGGAGGATCCATAATTTCGTGATTATGAATCTCAACATTTAGCTCATGTGATCAAGACAAATCTCGGGTGTGTCATGATCAAATGGGAGTTATCATACTCCGGAGAGATATGATATGAGTGAGTTCACCGCGAACTCCTCGTGAAGAGAATCAATCACAAGATGTAACTGTGAATTCTTGTTCCATCGCAGACTCATCACTATCCTCAACTGAGTATCAAAGAGTGGATTCTCATAAATTAAAGTGAATTCGAGTTGAATTCAAATAGAGGATTAGTGAAAGTAGTTTTGAATGTTTCAGAACAAAGTGATTAACATTCTCTATTGGACCGTTGGGATAAGAAGTGAGTGTACGATCATTATCAAGAGACTTTCGCCTCCCGGATCGGCTTTGAAATCGAAAGACTATCATTACTTTCCGATGAGAGTGGATTGATGCAGTGAGTTCATTGGTGAACCTCAAGATGATGATCAGATCGATCGCGGGAGTGATGCCTCAACATACTCGATGTTTCCATGAGAAGTACAATCGTCGCTAACATCGGAGAAAGTTTCAAATGATCTTTGAACACTCAAGAGGGAAATAGAATCACACATGATCGAAGTTCCCTGTGACTCTCTCGGATTGGGACAAGGTTCTCAACACTAGACTTTATGAATTCGTCCGATTCCTTTTCGTGAACAAGGTCAAGATGCTCGTCCCCCATAGTCGAGAGAGAGGGAGCTTGGTGTGATAGCGCTTGTTCGAGATGGAATCTCAACCGCTGGATATCATCCGATGAACTTGATGAATCAAGTGTATCATCATCATCACCGCCATCGTGAATAAACGAAATTGAGAGCTAGATCCGTCGCTTTTCTTTTGCAATTGATTCCCTAATAGATTTTTCAAAGGCAATTTGGGAATTTATTTTAGCACCGATCTTCGCCTAGCAATTCTTCCATGGATTTCTCATGTGAATTTGAATGACGGGACATTGTGGGGGTGGAGATTTGTCAAACCGGAAGGTTGACATTGATAATCATCATGAGGACCCCACAATATACACAAGAAATATGGGAATATTATGAAGTACAGCTTTATTGAACTCCTCACCTCTTTTCACTAACCCGTAAGCTCTAGATAAGTGTCTTGTTGGGTTTGTTGAGGAGTTTGAGTTATTTGGCACCGTGGAGGTTGGTCGTGATATGGATAGTCGTAATTGTTACAAGGAAATGGATTCCCTGCTTGACAATCGAGTGAAATAGGACCTCCACAAGACTACAACAAGAGAATCGCCGAGTCCGGATCGTGAATCATATGGATATTGGTCATAACCAAAGTTCTCGAGCATCACCGTAAAACTGCTCATAGACAAACGTGTTTCCGGATTGACACTCGTATCCTTGGTGAGGACCTCCACAAAATTCACAAAGAAGAATGTTGGTTATATGAAGATAAGTCGGTGTGGTGGGTAATTGGAAAATTTGAGGGTTGTTAAATGAGTTCGATTAGATCATAATCAAATGAATTCCTCGAACCACAAAACAAACAACTCCGCTCCGAATGTCATTACCACACCGCATACACACGTGCACTAACGATGTGGTGAACCATAAAGAGGCTCACCACAACCGACACAAGGAATAAACGATTCTATTTGAGAGTTATGAGAAGGAATCTGCTTATTCAAAGAATCAACAAAACCAACATGGTGATCTCGAATGACTAACAAGTCTCAAGAACATTTTGAAAAATCCGGAGGTGGGACAAGTGGTGTGCTCGAGAGCTAGCAATTTCCACCACTTCCGCTATGGTCTCCGGCCTCGTTCTTGAGAAACGTGAAGATTAGGCAAGTCATTCTTGAAGTCACCGTCTCAATTTCGCATGTTTGCTTTTAACCGTAAATTGTGAAAGTTTAGAATCAATTCTAGACGGTTTAGGAGCAATCGAGGATTAGATCTTTGATAACCGTGGGTTGGACGTTTTAGCACTTCCATTATTAGAGGAAGTACTTGGTCCTTTCACCCCGGTTTCTCGCTCCATTTCCCTACGCAAATTAATGGATCTTCACGAACAACACGAATTCTAGACATTTGTGATAAAGTCTCAAGCTTTTCACTTCTCCCCTAATTCGTCAGAGTCGAGAGATTCCATGAGAATAGAAGTTTAGAATCAAATGTATAGAGGGTAAAGGATAAAGAATCAAAAGGGTAGGAGGTAAAGAGGAATATTTTGGTATTTTGAAAAACATGATGTAAAACTAAGAATGAAAATCTTTTTTTTTGGGTTTTTGATTATATAGATGGTATAAACAAGGAGTGATGTCAAATCACTAATCGCTAAACGAAGACTATTAGCACCGCTCCCGCAGAGGCGCCAAAATTTGATGCGTGCAAACAAATAAGCTAAATCACCAAGCCCGCCACTCAGTGAATGGCCGATCGTAATCGACTTAAAACCGCTCAAGCACGAATGCAATGAAGATCGAGAGTATAGTGTTTCCCAGTCGTTAAGTCCCAACGAGTCATGCGAGAATAGTCAAACGAAAGTGATCGGCAGGATTTGAACGGAAAGGATCGTGGTCGATCTATACCTAAAGCAGAAAGCCCATAAACTACAGTGGGCTTAAATGCAAATTAAAGAAAGTTAAAAGATAAAAACTATTAAATAAACGCTATCACTATATTTAAAATGATGTTTTTGTTTTATGTTTTATAAACCGAAATTAAAACTACGCGACGTCTGAAAATAAAATGTGAAACTTACACAATATAAATCCTAAAAATATGAAAATACATTTTACAATCCGAATGATAAAAGAAAATTTATAAAAAAGAAAATTATTTTTATAACTATTTATCTAATTATTATTAATTAAAAACTATTTTTAACTATTAAATAATAACCTAAAATACAAGAAAATAGGAAATTAAGCTAGAAAATAAAATTAAGACTTTGAAAATCTAAAATATCAAAATAGAATTTTCAAAACTATTTTTGTATTTTTCTCAATATTTTCTATTTTCTAGGAATTAAATACTATTAAAACTAATTAAATTATTTAAAATACAAATTTAACTAAGAAAATCTAGAAAAATATTTTTTCTCTTTTATATTTATCTAAACTTAAGAAAAATGAAAAATTATTTTTTTGAAGCTTTTCTTAATTTTTTGTATTTAAAGCTAATTAAAAATGCTTAAAAACTAATTTAAATTAAGAAAAATAGCAAACAAGCTAGGAAAAATCTAAAAATTTCAGGGAAAGTCTAAAATAATAATAGGAAGCTAGGAAAAATAGAAAAACATGGGCTTGTTTGGAGGAAATTGAAACTGATGAGCCAAGTGCTTATGAAATAAGCACTTGGATAAGCTAGAGGAGCACAACAAGCACCAACTGAAAACAGGAACTAGGATAAGCTAAAAGAACCTACTTGCAACAGAAAACAACAAGCTTAAACCTCTAAATCACCAAATTTCAACAGATTTGATGTTTTGAGCTTTAAGCTAAAGACAGGGTTTCGGGGCCAACTTCGACAAGAGAATAAGCACAAGAATAAGTCGAAACCGAGAAATGAAGAAGGGACCTAGAGAGCACTGGCTAGGAACATGCAAACCAAAAATCGACCCTAGTGAGCTAGGATGAGCTCTGCAAGGTCTGCAAGATCCGCACAAAACACATGCAGATCGGTCAAAGGTGCAGGCAAATTGTACCATTTTGACAAGCCATTTAAGAGCTTAAATAAAATTCACAAAATTATGCTAAAATGAACATAAGAAACTAGACCAGTAGGGCTTTTAAAAACAACAAGTTTCATCTGATTTGGCCCAGAACTGAGCTCAAGAAAATTCACTCTAGCTAGGCCCAAAACAGAGTTTTGCAAATTTTGACTTTTGATGAAGAAGTGGAAAGTTGACTTTCATGAACTTTGGACTTGATTTATGGATTGATTATGATCTATATTGATGAACTAAGACTACTGCAATCTAGGTTATGGTATTTTAAACACAAAATCAGATTTTGACTTGCTAAAATTCCAACAGTAAGCAAATGGACAGATTCCAAACAGATTTTGACTTTTGGTGGATACAAGCACAAAAGTAAGACAGTTATAAGTTCAAATGGATTCAACAAGCATGAACCAACAGAGTTCTCCACTGCACACACCTAAAGGACAGATATGCAGTCAAATCCAAACACACCTTATATATAATCATATACAACTAAAATGAGATAAACATCGAACCGATTGATTTCTTGATTACACTAAGTTTACATGACCTAAATAAAACTATTTAAACAAGTGTACACTAATGGTGATCACGTAAAGAGATACAAGGTAATATGTAAATGGATTGAAATTAAAGGTGAAATTCAACTCATGGGTCCAAATGATAAGCGTGCTAGAACCAAACCCAATATTGCTATTTTATACCAAATCCAACCCATTCCCACCTCTGCATTAACTCATTATCCATTTCACAACCAAATGCAACCAGTTTGACTTTCATTGACCATGGAGCAATATTGCTTAAAAGCGATTCCAAAGCTCATCAAAGTGATAATAAGCTTAAGTTAACTTGTGAACTTTAAATAAGCTATTTGAAGCTTAACTTTGAGAATTTGAAATGAAGCTTTTCAACAGTGAACACCAAAATGTGAAATTTAAGTTAAACCTTGGATTGAGATTTGAAATATGATTATAATGATAAAATACCTTAAGTCCAGTACATAGGAACAGAGAATTAAAGTTTTTAAACTAAACTAAAACATTAACATTGAAAACGACATACATGTAAAAAAATAAAACTAACTACTACTGTTTCTCTTCCTCTTTCTTCCTTTTTTATACTCAACCAGCTTCCACGTGTCCTTATGAGTGTTTCCCACCACTTCTTTGAGCCAATGGGTGATTTTGTAGATTCGCCACTTTGTGTTTTTGGCGGAATTTATATTTGACCTCTGTGGCCTTCGACCGCAACTGGGGGGGTGAGAGGTGTGATGATGAGGGGGTTGAGGTGTGGAAGAGATAAGGGGAAAAGGTGAGGTGATGGTGAGAGTCTTGATGAGTGTCTAAATACTCATCATTTTGTACCATTTAAACCGCAAAATCATCCGAAACACTCGAAACACATCAAATGATCAAAATACCACAAATCGTGTTTTATGTGTTTTAAATGCAAAATATCAAAATCGATGAAAACATTTCAAAATTTGCAAAATTGCGCTTTAGTCCCCAAGTTTCATAAATTGTCAAAATAGTCCCCGAGTCAAAATTTCAAAAGAAAAGTCACCAAAGGTCCTTTTAAAATCAAAAGTTGTCAAATTTAGTCCTTTGGTGAAAAATATCAAAAGTTTGAGAAAATTACAAAATGGTCCTCCAAGTTTGAAAATTGCGTAATTGGTCCTCGAAAATTGGGAAATGGCAATTTTGGTCCTGTACTTTTGAAGATTGTCGCTTATGGTCCTTAGAGAAACTTTGTTTAATTGGCGCCCAAGACCCTTGCAATTTCGTAAATGACAACAATGGTCCCTATATTTAAAACCATTTAATACCCATTTTGACCTTACCACCCTTTGGACCCCCGCCTAAACCCTTTTTGAACCCCCGGTGCTAATATCCGCCACCAACACCCCTAGTCAAACAAACACACCCAACTTGGCGCCTTTTTCATCCTCACCACCGCCCATGATCGCTTCCCACAATCCATACCTCCACCTCAACATATTAATCCTCATGTCCCTCCTCCTCAAACACAAGACAAGAATCATTTAATGACCTCTCACCCAACTCACTCAACCCACATCTGCTATCAAGACTTTTTGGCGCCAAAATGATCAATTTGGCCAAAAGTCATAAAAGTCATCCAAAAGACCTGAAAAGCAGGTGGGATTTGCTTAGAAAGGAAAGAGAAAGAAGATGGGTATAAGAGGAGAGAAGAAAGAAGCTTGGGACAGTAGTTAGTGTAATTTTAGTGTTAACTATGTTTTTTTAAGTATTTCAAGTTTTTCCAGTTAATGTTTAAGTTTTAAGATACTTTGTAATCAGTATTCAGTGTAATAAAAGTTCAAATTCGCTTTCAATTTCGCCTTAAATACGATTTCAGTTTATGCATCTTTTATTGTTCAAAATCTCAAATTTCTTAAATGTTGTTCTTAGTTGTTGTTAAGGAATTGAAATAGCTCACATAAGCTTTTAATAAGCTCATTTAAGCTTTTTAGAACCTTTGGTATGCTTTTGGGATCAGTTTTAAGCAATATTGTCTCTTGGTCAACGAAAGTCAAAGGAGGAGGAAAACAGTGCTAAGGATGTTGCAGCTCTGTGAACTGGGTTAGAATAGTTTCATTTAGTGTAGTTTTGGGTTTGGTATTGGTCTGTGCATAGCAGGACTTCATGTAGTCGCTTAATTTCAAATTTCAAGTAAAATTGCATACTCGTTCTTGTATATGTATCTCGTTGTTATCTAAGGTTTAAGTTTGTTTAATTAGTGTTAATTATAGCAATTGAACTTAGTTTAATCATTAAGATTAGCTAGTTTAAAATCTAGCTCAAATATGCTTGCTTAATAGCTTGAAAAGTGGTGTTTGCATCATTGCTTTTTTTCGCCTTAAAGGCCTAAGCAATGAGAGAACCTCTTGATCCATGCTTGTTTAGTTAAATTGAACCCTTATCTGTCTTATTCTTGTACCCATATAAGCCAAAATCAAAATTCCATGTAAACCGCTCTTAATGCTTAATCATAGCATTTTTGAGAATCAAATTCTCATTTTGTGTTTAGATATCATATATTAAGCTTGCATCGTTGTTATTTCATCCATATATATCATTTCCAGCTTCATGAATCAAGATCAATCTTCATATTAGTCAACTTTTCAATTTTTGTCAAAAGTCAAATGTTGCAATTTTCGCTGAGCCAAATGGAAAGATTTTAATGGACTCATTTCTTGGTCAAATCAGATGAAACTTGTTGTTTTTAAAAGCCCTCACCGCTTCTAGTTTCTTATGGTCATTTTATCATATTTTTGTGATTTTCTACAAGCTCCAAACTAGCTTGTGAACTTGGACCCATCACCGCTCCTCTTCTGTTCAAAGATCACCGAGTTTTTCACTGATGCAAGCCCTTGCACAGGTCTCATAAGGGCTTGGCTAGGGTTGGTTTTGGTATACACACTCTCAACCGTGTCTAGTTTAGATTGTAACTTTTCATTTTCAGCTTAGAGCTTATTTGTAGCTCAGTGCAATAGCTTAAAGCTGGTACCTCTTAACTGCTTTTCCGCCAAAAGCTCTTAGCCTCAAATCATTGCAACTAGCTTATCAGAAGGTTTAGCTTGTTGATTCTTGTTACATTTTGGTTCTATTAGCTTATTATAGCTTCTGTTTCTGTTTGGTGGACTTTGGTGCTTCCTAGCTTATTCAAAGTGCTTATTTCATAAGCTCTTGCATATCAGTTTCATATTTTCCCACACAAGCCCCTGTTTTTCTATTTTTCCCAGCTTCCTAATATTATTTTAGACTTTCCCTGAAATTTTCATATTTTTCCAAGCTTATTTACTATTTTTCTTAATTTAAACTAGTTTTTAAGCATTTTTAAATAGCTTTTAATACAAAAAATTAAGAAAAGTCTCAAAAAAATAGTTTTTCAATTTTCTTAAGTTTAGATAAATGTAAAAAGCTTAAAAAGTATTTTTCCATATTTTTCTCCTTTTATGTGGTATTTTTAATAATTTAAATTAGTTTTAAATAGTTTTAAATTAATAATAAATATATAAAAAGTGTGAAAAATATATTTTCAGTTTTAAAATTAGTTTTATCATATTTGAGATTTTTCTAAGTTTTAAGTTTATTTTTCTACCCTTATTTCATATTTTCTTTTATTTTAGAGTATTATTAAATAGTTTAAATTAGTTTTAATTTATAATAATTACATAATTAGTTGTAAAATAATTTTCCTTTTCTATAAATTTTATTTTATCATTAGGTTTGTAAAATGTATTTTCATATTTTTAGGATTTATATTGCATAAGTTTCACTTTTTATTTTGTACGCTGACGTTATTTTTATTTAAACGTAAGTTTTAAGTTTTAAGTTTTAAACGCTCATCACTTTAAAAATAGTGATAGCGTTTATTTAATATCTTTTATTTTTTTTTTTTAATTTGCATTTAAGTCGCTTTTATTTATAACCCTTTTCAAGAGTGTAATTATCATATCCATATCCTTTCCGATCACTATCATTAGTGATCATTCTACCGTCTGAATCGTGTTGCACACACCATTGAGTCTCCTTGGGACATAACGACCCGGAATCCCTCGTATTCTCTCGATCTTAATTGTATTTGTGTCCGAGCGCTTTAAGTCTTTTAGACTTGACCGCTTAGCACGAATCAAATTTTACGCGTCACGTTCGGGAGGCTTCAGCGTGTGTTTAGCCTTTTCGATCCATTCTTGCACATACCCCATCGCTTGTAAAAGTTTTTGTAAAATTTTCAAAATCCAAAAGTTCATTAACACTTTTCCAAGTGTTATAAACGCCAAAAATATTTTCATTCTTTGTTTTATCATCTTGTTTTTCAAAAATCCAAAATATCCATCCTTTATCCTCCAACTGCTTAATTCTACATTTCTTTATCCTCAAACCTGCTTAATTCTCCATTCCTTATCCTCTATAACCGCTTAATTCTTCATCTCTTATCCTCTTATCTGCTTAATTTCTATGTCATGGTATTTGACATGTTCCTGTGTGGAGGTCCATTTAACGGTGGAAATTGTCGAGATGTACCAATGCGGGTTTCGAGACAAGTTTGTCAAGAATCCCGATCCCATTTCAAATGAAACACCGATTTTTCCTACCTACCTCCACAACCCCAATACGAATCCTACTCATGCGAGTATTGTGGAATGATTCTCATTACGGTTTTGATTGTCCACCGCAGTCCCGCTTGTCTATGAGCCGGAACCATGTTACAATCGAACTTTGGTGAAAGTTATTTTCCCAATTATCTCTTGTGAGAATTGTGGGGTCCTCATGCGACTTTTGAATGTCACCGTGAATCAAAATTTTCAAAATTCCAATTCTCCGGTTTTGACAATTTCCAACCCCGAAGATTCCATCACCATCGACTTCCGAGCCTTCACAAGATTTCAATGATTACGAGGAGTGTAATCTTCCTCAAAGTTCAAGAAATACGATTCTAAAGAAACTACAAATGAAAAGAATGGTGTAAGCTTCAGCAGATGAATATCGAATCGATATGATGACGATGATGATGAGGATAGTATTCAAATGAGGGAATACTATGATTGTGACGAGGAGAGTGTTATTCCTTGAAAGATATCATTTCTCAACTCCCCGCCTATTGCTATCACACCTATCTTACCTTTATTACTTCCAAAGACTCTCCTATAATGGGGACGAGCCTTCTAGCACTATTCCGAAATGGAACCATCTAGTGTTGAGAGCCTTGTTCCAACCCCAAGTGAGTCCGAGGTTATCTCCTAATATATGTGTGATGAGCCTCGATGATATTTCTTACCCTCCTCTTGACATTCCATATGATCATGTCGAGATGTTCTCCGATTCGATAACGATTGTACTTCGCTTGACGATTCTTTATCCTATGGAGACATCGATTATGTCGAGGAGCGCCTTCGAGCTAGTTAGCTTGTAAGAAGTGAGAAATTCGATGATCCGAAATTGAGGACTAGATACTTCGTGAACAACTGCTCAATATAAATCTCCTCATTTCTAAGATCGAATCATTTTGTGCTAAGTCGACTTCATCTCCTATCCCGCTGTGGATAGTGACTCTACATTGGACAAGCCCGAGCTTGAGGCTTTTTCCAATGATTCTCTTCATGAAGAGTTCTCCGTGAACTCTTTCATGACATATCTCCTCCTAATATGATCATTTCCATTTTGATCTTGAGGATGATATTGGCTTGGAGGAAGGTGTACTCTATCATAAGAGTTTGCTTATTGATGATACTACCTTCACCCTTCCTCCCGACATGTCTACATTTGAGGATGAAGAATGGATCCTAATTGTTATAAACATCTTCCTTCCATTCCTCACTTGTGATGTGTCTTCCTCTCTTCTTCACTCCTTCTGGAGTGAGGACACTATCTTGACCCCGCATTTTCGCTTATCATTTGTGAGCCGGGTCTCTTTTTCTCTATATCTCATCGGTATGGAACTTTCACGTGCTTCAATGTTTATCCAAACATCTTGAATGAAAGTCCGATGGAGATTGTTTCTTCCACGTTGCTTCCCATGAACCAATGAATTGGGGTCGAGTCAAGCTAGCGACTGAAATCAAAAACAAGAGACGCACCATATGGGTTTTCACCCATATTTCGCCTTCTTACCCCTTTCTACCACCTAAGTGTGGGGTGATGCCCACATATTTTATAAAAAAAAAAAAAAAAAAAAAAAAAAAAAAAATTCTAAATAATGGCCGTAATATTTCCTTTTACGTTTTTGTTTCAAATAAGCGCAGACTTTGAATATCGAGGGCTATATTCATTTCTAAGTGTGGGGAATTCTCACTAATTTCATATATTATCTACCCAATTCCCGCTTTTGGCCAAAATTTTTTGGAGTAAGTGTTTCACACTTACTCATTTGGTTATCATCCGCCATGTTTGATAGACAAAAGGATTGGCTAATCCAGAGCAAACGGCTCTTGGTAAAGATATATCAAACCGCTTATATGGCTTGCAATTTGCCCAAAATTGTATGGTATTCAACTCACCATATCCTTAAAAGTGAAGAGTTGGCTAGCCCGCAAGATTATGGCTTGTGGTAAAGGCAAGGAAAATCCATAATTGGTAATCACTCACCAAAGATAATATTGATAATTTATCTAAGAGTTGGCTAGTCCGTATGGTACGGCTTCGTAAAGACACATCAAATCCGTTTACGACATGTGGTTTGCTCAAAATCACATGGTTATCAATGTACCATGGTTCTTACTTGAATCAAAACATTTGGCTACTCCGTAAGTAATGGCTTTTGGTAAAGAGATTAAAATCCATTATGTTTTTCAAATCATTGCTAGGACTAGCAATATCTCGATGTGGGGATTGATGAGTGTCTAAATACTCATCATTTTGTACCATTTAAACCGCAAAATCATCCGAAACACTCGTAAACACATCAAATGATCAAAATACCACAAATCGTTGTTTTATGTGTTTTAAATGCAAAATATCAAAATCGATGAAAAACATTTCAAAATTTGCAAAATTGCGCTTTAGTCCCCAAGTTTCATAAATTGTCAAAATAGTCCCCGAGTCAAAATTTCAAAAGAAAAGTCACCAAAGGTCCTTTTAAAATCAAAAGTTGTCAAATTTAGTCCTTTGGTGAAAAATATCAAAAGTTTGAGAAAATTACAAAATGGTCCTCCAAGTTTGAAAATTGGCGTAATTGGTCCTCGAAAATTGGGAAATGGCAATTTTGGTCCTCGTACTTTTGAAGATTGTCGCTTATGGTCCTTAGAGAAACTTTGTTTAATTGGCGCCAAGACCCTTGCAATTTCGTAAATGACAACAATGGTCCCTATATTTAAAACCATTTAATACCCATTTGGACCTTACCACCCTTCGACCCCCGCCTAAACCCTTTTGAACCCCCGGTGCTAATATCCGCCTACCAACACCCCTAGTCAAACAAACACACCCAACTTGGCGCCTTTTTCATCCTCACCACCGCCCATGATCGCTTCCCGAATCCATACCTCCACCTCAACATATTAATCCTCATGTCCCTCCTCCTCAAACACAAGACAAGAATCATTTAATGACCTCTCACCCAACTCACTCAACCCACATCTGCTATCAAGACTTTTTGGCGCCAAAATGATCAATTTGGCCAAAAGTCATAAAAGTCATCCAAAAGACCCAAAAGCAAAGGGATTTGCTTAGAAAGGAAAGAGAAAGAAGATGGGTATAAGAGGAGAGAAGAAAGAAGCTTGGGACAGTAGTTAGTGTAATTTTAGTGTTAACTATGTTTTTTTTTAAGTATTTCAAGTTTTTCCAGCTTAATGTTTAAGTTTTAAGATACTTTGTAATCGTTATTCAAAGGTAATAAAAGTTCAAATTCGGCTTCAATTTCGCCTAAATACGATTTCGCTTTATGCATCTTTTATTGTTCAAAATCTCAAATTTCTTAAATGTTGTTCTTAGTTGTTGTTAAGGAATTGAAATAGCTCACATAAGCTTTTAATAAGCTCATTTAAGCTTTTAGAACCTTTGGTATGCTTTTGGGATCGCTTTTAAGCAATATTGTCTCTTGGTCAACGAAAGTCAAAGGAGGAGGAAAATAAAGCTAAGGATGTTGCACTGTGAACTGGGTTAGAATAGTTTCATTTAGTGTAGTTTTGGGTTTGGTATTGGTCTCATGCATAGCAGGACTTCATGTAGTCGGCTTTAATTTCAAATTTCAAGTAAAATTGCATACTGTTCTTGTATATGTATCTGTTGTTATCTAAGGTTTAAGTTTGTTTAATTAGTGTTAATTATAGCAATTGAACTTAGTTTAATCATTAAGATTAGCTAGTTTAAAATCTAGCTCAAATATGCTTGCTTAACAGTTTGAAAAGGGTGTTTGGCACTGCTGTTTTTTCTGTCTTAAAGGCCTAAGCAGTTGAGAGAACCTCTTGATCCATGCTTGTTTAGTTAAATTGAACCCTTATCTGTCTTATTCTTGTACCCATATAAGCCAAAAATCAAAATTCCATGTAAACTGCTCTTAATGCTTAACTGTTAGCATTTTTGAGAATCAAATTCTCATTTTGTGTTTAGATATCATATATTAAGCTTGCATCAGTGTTATTTCATCCATATATATCATTTCCAGTTCATGAATCAAGATCAATCTTCATATTAGTCAACTTTTCAATTTTGTCAAAAGTCAAATGTTGCAATTTTCGCTGAGCCAAATGGAAAGATTTTAATGGACTCATTTCTTGGTCAAATCGATGAAACTTGTTGTTTTTAAAAGCCCCATCGCTTCTAGTTTCTTATGGTCATTTTATCATATTTTTGTGATTTTCTACAAGCTCCAAACTAGCTTGTGAACTTGGACCCATCACCGCTCTCCTTCTGTCTCAAAGATCACCGAGTTTTCTCACTGATGCAAGCCCTTGCACAGTCTCATAAGGGCTTGGCTAGGGTTGGTTTTGGTATACACACTCTCAACCGTGTCTAGTTTAGATTGTAACTTTTCATTTTCGCTTAGAGCTTATTTGTAGCTTGTGCAATAGCTTAAAGTGGGTACCTCTTAACTGCTTTTCGCTAAAAGCTCTTAGCCTCAAATCATTGCAACTAGCTTATCGAAGGTTTAGCTTGTTGATTCTTGTTACATTTTGGTTCTATTAGCTTATTATAGCTTCGCTTCGCTTGGTGGACTTTGGTGCTTCCTAGCTTATTCAAAGTGCTTATTTCATAAGCTCTTGCATATCGCTTCATATTTTCCCACACAAGCCCCTGTTTTTCTATTTTTCCCAGCTTCCTAATATTATTTTAGACTTTCCCTGAAATTTTCATATTTTTCCAAGCTTATTTACTATTTTTCTTAATTTAAACTAGTTTTTAAGCATTTTTAAATAGCTTTTAATACAAAAAATTAAGAAAAGTCTCAAAAAAAAAAATAGTTTTTCAATTTTCTTAAGTTTAGATAAATGTAAAAAGCTTAAAAAGTATTTTTCCATATTTTTCTCCTTTTATGTGGTATTTTTAATAATTTAAATTAGTTTTAAATAGTTTTAAATTAATAATAAATATATAAAAAGTGTGAAAAATATATTTTCAGTTTTAAAATTAGTTTTATCATATTTGAGATTTTTCTAAGTTTTAAGTTTATTTTTCTACCCTTATTTCATATTTTCTTTTATTTTAGAGTATTATTAAATAGTTTAAATTAGTTTTTAATTTATAATAATTACATAATTAGTTGTAAAAATAATTTTCCTTTTCTATAAATTTTATTTTATCATTAGGTTTGTAAAATGTATTTTCATATTTTTAGGATTTATATTGCATAAGTTTCACTTTTTATTTTGTACGCTGACGTTATTTTTATTTAAACGTAAGTTTTAAGTTTTAAGTTTTAAACGCTCATCACTTTAAAAATAGTGATAGCGTTTATTTAATATCTTTTATTTTTTTTTTTTAATTTGCATTTAAGTCGCTTTTATTTATAACCCTTTTCAAGAGTGTAATTATCATATCCATATCCTTTCCGATCACTATCATTAGTGATCATTCTACCGTCTCGAATCGGTGTTGCACACACCATTGAGTCTCCTTGGGACATAACGACCCGAAATCCCGATTCTCTCGATCTTAATTGTATTTGTGTCCGAGCGCTTTAAGTCTTTAGACTTGACTGCTTAGCACGAATCGATTCAGAGAATCGGTCCAGTGGGAGGAAACCAATGTGGAGGAAAGAGTGGTTTGATCGGTTTGTTGACCAGGGGTCAAAACAGGAAAGGGTCACAAGGTGGGTCACTTAGCTTTGGCGGGGTCACAACTCAATTTGACAAGCTTAGGAATTAATAAATACAAGGACTATTTGTGCAATTCTTCCAAACTTGAGGGACCAATCCTGTAATTTTCCAAAGTTGTTACAAGGGACCAATATTGACAAGTTCCAATAGTATGGGACTATTTTGACATTTTCAAATTTTCCAGGACCAAACTTGACAATTTCAAAAGTTCGTGGACCTTTTCGCCATTTGACAAAAGATTTATTCAAGGACCATTTTGACAATTTAGAATATTTCAGGACCTTGAATAACATTTTTCTTTATTTAGATTTACCGTGGACTGCTTTTTGACAACATTTGAAACTGGGGACTAAAGCGCCAATTATGCAAATTTGATACGTTTTTCACCGATTTTGATATTTTGCATTTAAAACACATAAAACACTTATTTGTGATATTTTTATCATTTTGATGCATTTACGAGTGTTTTCGGATGTTTTTGCGCTTAATTGGTACAAAAATGATGAGTATTTAGACACTCATCACGGTCCGATAGTCACAACTTCACATAAAGGCAACACCACAAAAGATAAGTCGAGATATATATTGGTGATGATCTCAAAGCGGCTCAAACTAATCATCCGTGGATCACTTAAAGACCTCCACTTAAGATATCAAAACATGCGAATATGAAGAATCAAAGACTACGATCTACTGAGCAAAGTACTTAATCAGGAATCCAAGAACAATCAATATGTAATATCTGTTTGTATTCAATGTAAATTGAGGTGACCTCCCTTAGGGGGAGATTGTTAGGATTTAGTAAATCCGTTAGTTAAAGTGTCGGTCACCTCAAGTATATGTAATCGTTAGAAAGCTCGTAGTCGTAGTTATTTAATGTTAGTTAGTATTTAGTTTAGTAACACCGTGGAGGATGGACGGGTCTTTATCCACTTTGATGCGATCCACACCCGTGGGTGGCGTTTATGTCGATACTATAAATACCCTCTACCTCCCAATGTAGAGGTTGGAGCTCATAATAATACTTTACTTTCTCTCACTAAGTTCCCAAACCTCTAAACTTTCTCTAAAAAACCTTATAGTGTACGCCTAGTTTGATCATGATATGATGTGTTAGTGAAATCCAATATGTTACAAAGCCTAATTAAGCAACCTATTACATACTAATTACAAGCACTTGAATTGTAGTTTAGAGTGATTCCAACAATAACCAATATCTTACAATTGGTATCAAGATATCATAAAGTTTTGTTATTGTTGCCTTTAAGTGGTTCGAATAGTATTTGCCTTTAGAAACGAATTTGGACTTAGTTTATTGTTAAATGTGTTAAAGGTTTGTACTTTTGTAGTTAGGATTGTTGGATAAGCTTAGTTTGATCATTGGTTTGGTTATTTCATGTGTTTTGACGTTGTTTGAGTGATTTTTGTGGGTTTTAGTGCTTTGTTCTTGGATGCGTTTTGTGGTTTCTTGGTAGAGATTTGTTAGTTCTTGGGTGCGTTTTGTGAATTCTGAGATGCGGTTTGTTACTTTCTTGGTTGCGAGTTGATGATTTATAGCTGCGATTTGATTGCTCTAAGTTGCATTTTGATTATAATATTAATATAAGTGTTGTGGTTTGAGCTAAAGGACAATAAGGACGAAAGCAACTTGTGTACTAATTGAAAGTGACATGCGATTTGTCTAAACTGCGTTTTGAAAATGTTGCATTTTGCCAGCTGCGATTTGTCTCCCGCATTTTGCCTCTGCGATTTGTGGTTGCATTTTGTCGGTCTCATGACTTGTCTTCTTCATTTTGACCTCAAGCTTGCATTTTGACTAGAGCCAAGCGTGTTGACCACTCGCATTTTCACTAGAGCTCTGCGTTTGACTAGAGCCACCGCTTTTGACTAGAGCCACGCATTTTGATCAACGCATTTTGACTAGAGCCACTACGCTTTGACCATCGCGATTTAAAATAAGAACTTGCATTTTGATCAAGACTTAACATACAAAACCCTAGTTTTCAAACCCTACATTACCAAAAATCACAAACTCAACCATCGCACCAATTTATCTCATTTCCTTATCATCTACAAGTTCCCATTCTTCTTCACGTTATCAACAATCCTCGTTAACTACATTCTATTTCTCACTATCTCACGGTTTCATCTTGATTTTGTAAAATCCCGCGAAAGATTTTATTTCTGGTTTAAATCACAGACTTGTAAAATCCATGCACAATCACATCATGTCAAATAACTCGCTTGTGTCATCACCGAAATACTCAAGTTGTACGACATGATCGATGAACATAAGATTCCATCAAAATACAATAGACAAACGTTGTCAAATCAAAACGGATAATTTAGGAAATAGCAATATGGTCTCACAACTACAATCACTCATGAAGGAATCTTTGTGTTCAAATTCACATGAGATGAGTTGCACCAGATTCAAGAATTGCAAACTAGCCAAGGACAGTTGCATTGAACCTTTTCGACAACTTCATTCACACGTCACGTTACATCTAATCGAAGTCGATTCACAATGGGAATCGAATGAGCATTTAATGCACTTTTCCGTCAAGATGTATCAACTTTCACGGGTACATTGTTCTTGAACTTAGGACAACTTGAACAACAACTTGACGAGAAAATTTTCAAAAGTCGGATCTAAAGTCGCACTTCATGTGATCAACAAACAATTTCAATCATTCTTCAATGGTGAATACACTTTGGATTACGACGATCATATGACTAAAAGATGCTTTACGAATCACATGCTGGGATGGAAGCGAGATGTGTTAATGAAACATTAATCCAACTCTTGGATTATGTTAATAAGTATATTGAGGAAAGAGCATGAATGATGACAAGGTGAATGAATGTCGGTGCAATCATATGATAGTAGTGTTGAGTCGGGTAAAGCATCGGATGATGGTTCGGCTGGCACCGAATACGAGGATCGGAGATGATAAGCTTGACACGATAAATATTCGGTGACTCTTGTTTCACAAGATGTGGATGCCGATATCGTATATGTAAATCAACAGTGTCATGTGTTGAGGTACACTTAACTATTCAACATAATGCATCCGCAAATGTAATTATGCAAACTAATCAAAATCTTGAACATGATTCGATAAATGTTCCTTGGTTGAGGTCGAGACTAATCATTTCAAAACAAATGATATGGTTGATAAAAAGGCTTTTGATGAACTTTCAAATAAATTCTCAAAACTTGAAAAACATTGCATTTCACTTGAAATTGCGATACAAAGAAAGGAGGAAAATTCAAACTAAGAAACCATGTAAAAATCCGAATTTCGAATTTCTTGAATTTTTGAAAAAACGATTTAAAAGCTCGACTTCAAGCCAAAACTTAACAATCAACAATTTGAAGAAACATATTTCGGTATGCATGAGAAAAGTAATTTAGTCAAGACTACACGAGACGTTGATACTATTAAAATAAGAAATAATGAACTGTCAATTTATGTGGCTAAATTACTTAAGGAAAATGAAACTTTGAAAAGGCATCAAAAGGACCTAGGTCACTCAATCAAAAAACCGGGACTAAAACGTAGAACAAGCAACTTTTTGATTGTTGATGCGAGTTATCTTGACTGTGTTTTAATATTTATAAAGTCTCGTTATACCTATGGTCTATCTATTGCACTAACAGGCGGTGTGCCCGATCGTGTGTAGTGTAGTATTCGGTAAAACCGAGGTCGTCCCAAGAGCTATGTGTGTTAGATTATTACTAAGTCTAGGTGTCACAGATTTTAATATGACTTGATAAGGAATTAATTATTAAACTACTAAAGCGTATAAAAGCGGATAAAAGGTAAAGGATAAATCAATAGAGGAGAGTAGTGCTAACCTAGTTATTCCTCCTAGCTAGTTATGTCTACGTCTACTTACTTCCAATTACTTGGTGGGTCAAAGTCGAAGGGACATCATTTAGTCAATTTGCCCTAACCTATCAAGAAAGATGCCACCACGGAGAAGTCGGTGTCCCTCATAAGTCCCGTTGTTCATGGTCCCTAAGCTAAGTCATTAAGTACCGCTACATACTAGATTTATAATAGTGAGTGCCCCGTTAGCAACTTAAACACTCACCCCTAATTCTTAAGTTCATCCAAATGGTAGGTGATCGAGTTGGTCAATCGCATAAGTAGAAAGGGTCGTCGAGTTGGTCATCTCTTACCCTTCCCATCTCATCCGCTCAACTAGGGTCATTGGTCATATCTCCTAGGCAATTGGCCTCTACCGCCATTCAAAACTACCGAAACTAGGGTAGCTACCAATAAACTATGCATGCATACACTAAGAAATAATTATGCGAAAGTAATGTAAACGCAAACAAAACAATTAAGGAATCATAACTAGGCTAGCACCAAGAGGTGCTTAGCCGCTCATATTAACCATACAAATCAATTCAATATTCAAAGTTATGAAATACATAAATCGAAAGTAAAGAAAAGATAAAATGCTAATACTTATCGTAGGGGAGTGATTTCTCCCTTGGAGACAGCTCCGTATGCTCCTCTAGACCTACCTTTAGCTTTTTCCCACGTTATCACGTTGTTTTGTGTGGAATGAGATGATTAGAAATCTTTGGAATTGTGCGGTAATTATAGGCCGGATCCGGGTTCTGGCGTAACTAATATAAGAGTTACACCATAACCATCAATTCCTTCGTATTTTGCACTAGATCTCGCTAGTTACGGGCGTAACCTTATTAGTGGTTACGTCGTAGCCTTCAATAAGCGTGGTTCGCCGTAGTTGAAGGAATAGTTACGGCGTGGTTATCGGCGAGAACCTCATTTGACCTAATGTAGTTACGTCGTAGCTTTTGGAGAGTTACGCAGTAACCTTCTCAAGAGTTGGTGATTCGAGTCACGCATTAGTTACAAAGATAATGTGAGATGAGTTACACCGTAACTTCTTCAAAGTCGACATACTATGATAAATCTTTGATATTTCTCCAATTCCGCGTCTCTTAAGCTCCAATGCTCGTAATTTAGCCGAAAGTGGAAAACAATGGAAAACAAGCGTAAATCCATATAAATGATATAAATTACAAGCATTAACGGGAAATTGACACTTAATAATCGGGACTATTTGATGTTATCAAATATCCCCACTGAACTCTACTTGCCTTAAGTAGACCTTATTAGAAAGATTCCTAAAAGATATCTCCCATAACTCGGAAAATATAAGTTTACAAATCCCTTATGCTAGGCAAAACAAAGCCGAACACCTCCCGAAATAGGAACGAAACACTCAAATCTCTCAACTATTCTAAGTGTCAATTTTGGGGTGATCACTCAATCGCATACAGGTCATAGCATGTATTCTATCATAAGCTTGGCGGTTACACAAATCTCCCCCACTAGAGTTAAGGGCTAAACAATTCTCAAGACAATATGGGTAGACACGACAAAGGTTAAGGGTGACTCGTCATTACTAACATGTCATGGCGAAGTGGACAAAATCAATGATACATGACCAAATCCATGGCCAAGACACCAAATATTGCTCATTGCATCACCTAGACACGCTTCATGACTAAAGAGTAGGATAAGACATGGGATATCTAATTGGTGTAAAATAAAAACAAGCGTGTAGTCTAAATCTATAACCAAGTCATCACCACTTACCCTCCGCCCAAAGTTCAAGCTTTGAAGTCAAGAAACGGATCATGAGATACAAGGTAGATGTGTCATTAGAGGACGCCGTGATGGGCACACTACCTTTTCTTCAACTGCTGGCATAAATACCAACTCCAATCTTGAATGTGACGAAGGTGGCCTCCTCGATACTAAATCTATAAAGCTCATAACATAGTGCTTATAGCATCGCTCTTTACAATAACTAAATTACATAATTTTTTTAACATAACAATAATAACATAACATAATATCCCCACTTGATATGAACAATGGGAATTTGGGGGTCTTCAATGATCTTCGTGAATATGTTGTCGATGAGGCGTGATTTCGAACCTTTCCACTGAACCTTGAACTTAGGCAAATGATAACTTCCCAATCACAAATAAAGACTACAGGGTAGGCTAAGGTGTATATGTGAATCGAAACAATATATTGGGTTAACAAAATGAAAGGAATGGCTCAGACGGGTGTACTAGGGGTATCTTGCACTAAAGGTGAGTGCAACAAAAGGGTTTCACATGCAGGTCGAGAAGTCGAGGTTACTAATCGATAGACACACAATGGTAGGCTGTTTGGGCGATAATCCTATAATATTGCCTTCTAGAACTGAAAAGTCCAAATACATCGAGCTAACTCAACATACCTCGCCTATGGTCTCGAAATGATGCAAAGGCCAAGTTCTAAAGTTTACAAGCTACCGCACACACTCATAATTTATTGGATTTGGGGTAAAATATAGGAAGCGGATAAGGCTCTCTGTAATCTAGTTAGGTTAAGAAAAACATGTCAAAATTTTAAAATGGCATAATCTTTCAAAATAAACTAGAAAAGCGAGGGCAAAATATTGTTCAAGAGATAATTCTACTCACGTCATTAACATGAATTGTACAAAATCCCTTTTGTACTAAGCATTAAATAAAGGTGAAGAAAAGTAGAATTAGATCGAGAACTTCGATAATGCTACGCGTTGTTCGGGGTCAAAGGAACTTCCTTTTCTTCGAGCAAGTTTTATAACACCCAGGCAAAGAACCTAATCGTTGTAGTGTAGTATTAGGGTAAGCTACGGTGTTGATATCGTTCTCTGGGGAATAGGAATGCTAGTGAGAAGTTACTACGCTAAGGTTGGGGTTGAGGAAGATTATTTTTTATCTTTTATGTTTTTAGGAAATGGAAAGGTACGAATCTCGGGTTTGGATTCGGGGTTGGTATTGCTACCGATTACTCTACTTATCTAATTATCTAATCTAAGGTGTATGTAGTCTATGTCTAATTATTGTGTGCTCGTATGATAGTTTAAAGATGTGTTTACTTAGGTTTTACTACTCCTTAATTATCTCCTATTGGTGGTTGAATTGTCACGTCCTTATTCTTAATTGCGTTGTGTGTCTAAAGTTGTAGGGTATCGTTTATCCCTAACTCTTTGAAGTTACCAAAGGGTCTAAATCTACAAAATACCACGAGGATCATAAACTCTTACTCTAAGGCCTCTTTGGATAGTTTAGCTTACAACCGCTCAAGGTGCTATAACCTAAGGTTCACAAAGATTAATCAAGCACTAAGTACACAACGAATGACCTATCGCATTACTAGATCATTAACAACTAAGATAAGAGACAACCAATCAATATTCAATAATTAAGTTTCATATTCCCTAAGCAAACACCCAAATAAATTAGCCGGACATGGAGAACAAGCAAGCATACACACAAATAATCAAAGACATAATTTAGTTAATGAAGTAAAACACTTATCTTGATATAAGATAGGGTTTGGAACCCTAAAATACTGTACAAGACAACCTTTGTTCGGTTTAGGTTTTTACTCCAAAAGACTACACACAAATACTGAAAAATTCGGATTCTATATATAAGATTACATATGCGACGGCGTCACCTTATGTTGTGTGACGCCGGGTCGCCGCCATTAGGGTTTCGTCTTGGCCACGTTAGTCTTGCGACGGCATCACCTTGTGATTGTGACGCCCGTCTCTTGACCGACACCGTCTGGATTGAATCTAGGCCGTCACGAGTTGCGACGGTCTACTCTTTTATAACTTGACATGGTCACTTGTAAATAAGAGTTTTGGCTTTTGTCCGTCACAAAATCCTCCGACGGCGTCATAGCTTATGTGCAATTGCCGCCACCTGTGTTTTCGGCAATCAAGTGTCTCGATTCTTGACTTTGGCCATTTTCTTCAGATATCCGCGCCTTTTCGTCCAAATAAGTGCCATTACAACAATTTGCCTTCAAGAGACCTAAAAGTGAAAAGGAACGATATTAAGTAATAACGGATACAAAAGTGATCAAATAAGGGCTTAAACGACCCTCAAAAGGTACATTTTAAAACCTTATCAAATATCCCTACACTTGGTATTTGCTTGTCCTAAAGCAAATGTGCTTTAGCCAATTAATTTATAAGTTAGGGGTCATGAAGCATTGGTTTAAAACAGTCCACAACACATATAAGCCCCTAAAAGTCATAACAAGCACGGAATACATACTAGCACCTCACATGGGGTGTTTGGATACTCACATCTCTCTCGGGTGTATATGAAATATAACAAGTTAGAAATGGAAGATTAAACACTCATTAACCGGTCCTAGTACATAGATTTCCATAGGTTTGAGAATAGAACAAACCTCCATCGCTTGGGCGTAAGCACCTAGGAAAGACTATCAAAGAGGTCTTTAAAGGGTTGTAATGTTAGGCTTACGGTAGGGAAACAAAGGGTTTGGTGGGATAGGCTATTTAGTGGTGGCAAGTCAAAAATCTTTATGTTACAAGCATACGAAGAATGGCGTTGCTAAGCAAAGACTCGACACTCTAAACTCTAAACAACTGAAACAAACAAACATAAATTTAAAGGATAGATGTAGGATGGTAGCCCAGTATGTTTTTTTTTTTTTTTTTTTTTTTCATACACTTTACTCTACCATCCTCATCAGAACATCAAAATGATAGGGATTTATAGGCACATCCCTACACTTGAGTTTTTATTATTCTAACAATAATTTGACCCGAATTGAAAAGATCAAAACACTTGGGGTGTGTTATTACGCAAATTAGGGAATTTAACTTTCCCTTCCAATCATTTATAAACTAACTTTTCCCATGAGTCCCAATCATCCCAAAACTGTGTACAAAAGATATGACTTGACTTAGAAACTCATGCAAGTAATTAGATAATTGAACTAAGGGTTTAGGGTGATAACAATAATGCACTAAAAGTGAGTGCATGCTAAAGGCGATTTGGGTGTAAATTTGGGGGTGGGGTAAACAATGCTCTTCATTGATATTCCGAAAACCAAACATCACGAGAACCGCGAAAAGGATAGGCTCGAGGGGTTAACTAGGGTATCGTGTACTAAAGATGAGTACAACGCAAAGGTGTGGGGAATTACTCAATCAAGTGGAAGAAGTAATTATATTACGGGTATCAAACAAGGGTTATCCTAATGCCTCTTATCATTTAGTTATTCCTAACTACACAAGTGTAGTCTTACTAACGATCTCGGAATGCATCACAAAACAAGTTCTAGAATCTAATTGTAAGAACTTGTGAATTTCCCTACCGGTTTTCATGGATACATTTTTTTTTCTTTCGTTTGAACTTTAAACACGACAAGTCACGCGTATTTTTTTTTTTTTTGAAACTTACCTCGACCTCGATAATAAAAATTTTATAAAATAAATATATATAATAAACTTTTATTTTCTTTTATTTATCTCAAGACCTCTAAACCCAAACCCAGATCCACTCTTCTATTCTTTTCTTGGGCTCGTTAGACCCAACTCAACCCATCATGCTCATTCTTTTGACTGTCTAACCGATCCCCAACTTGACCCAAGTACACACTTGAATTAATTTTCCATACTCAATTTGTCTTTTGAATACTAAATCCTATGTTTCCTTGCATCCATCGTGAACCCAACAAAGCATCAAACATCACAACACACTCATGTTACTTTTAGTCTTTTGCATCATCGTGTAATCCAAATAGGACCATCACCACGGTCTATACTTTATTCTTGTGCGTGTAAAGAAGCAAAGCAAGAACACCTAAACTAGCCTACACAAACTCATATTATATTAAGTCTAAACACATGTGACCATTTCACTTTTGACCCACTAGGTCTAATGTTCCCATGCTTAATTTGTGATATGACAACACCACATGAGTAACGTTTGCCCCAAATTATAGCCAAAACCATGACATGCTTACTCACAAAACACTCCATCTTTTCTTGAAACTAGTACAAGAACTAATGTATAGTATTAGCAAGACCATTCTTTCATTTGGTTATAAAAGGCCTCATACTTGACCACCTTTCATCACAACACTCATTCAAACAAAACACATCACACTACCATCCTTCATCCTTTTACTTTCGCTAGAGGAGAAGAAGAAGGAGAAAGCTTAGGTAATATTGGGTTATATTCGACGTGGGTTCGACATCTTTTAACTTCCTTTGTTTTCTCATTAAACTCGACATCCCACCTACATTCACTGTACGAGTGCTAGAAGATTGTAGGTAGTCACAACGGGTCAATAGTGTTGGGTTAACGACATAGTTCTTATTACTTGGCTTCTTTCTTTTCTCATTCGACTTACAATCCGAACTCACTGTAAGCCTCGACCACATTCTTAGACTTGGATATCATTTATTTTTGTTTTTCTTTTATGTCATTCGTAAATGTTAAATCTTAAAAGCATAGCAAATGAATTTTCTTAAAACCTTTACACTCGACAAACATACCAACATATATACGTTTGACTTACATGGACGTTTCTTGGTTGCGTCTTAAGAGTTTGTGTGGCCATACCATGTTTGTTTAAAAATGTCTAAGCATAAGCCGTAAACTCCTAAGCTCGACATTATTTTCTTAAACCAAACCGAAACCCATAACGAGCCATAAGGCCCGAACTGTTGGCCAAGTGATTATAAATAAGCTAAATTGTAAAACTCATTTTCATAACTTAATGTTGACATGAATAATTGAAACAAGCATTTAGAAGATGGAATACATAGAACTTTTACATGCAAGTATGCATGCTTGGCTACTGAGTAGGAAATTATTTACAAAAGAAAAACAGTTAAGTTGTGTCCTTAAATACGTTTAAGTTGAAAAGGTTAACACGAAATACCCCTAGCTCAAATGGTAGAGGCGATGGTTTGTGTGCGAGTGGTCACGGGTTCGAGTCCCATAATTTACAGTTTTGCAAAATTTTGTTATTTTCTTTTTACAACTTTGGCAACGTGGCAATTTAGCCCCTCAACTTCCGAACATATATCACTTTCTCTTAACACTTTAACTACCTTTGTAACTTACAACTTTAGCCCACAACTTTGAATACTTTGATATCTTCATCAAAAACTTCCATAAGTTTTATAAAACTTTTATAATAATCTTTACAACTCCAATCCTTCAAAATTGAATATTTTGAAACTTTTCATCCAAAGCAATTATAAGTTTAATAAATTTAAATATTTTTCCACTTTTCGTCTAGATGTATACATTTAACACACATTTTATTACCGTCACGTTATGTAAATTATAAATGATATATTTGTCCAAAATAGTATTTTCCTACAACCCGATGAATATATATAGTATATATATTTTCACACCTCGAAAATCTTACAAATCTAATTCGACTTGTATTTATTTCCACTTCGATAACACTTGAACCCCTGTTCGAACCAACTCCTATACGAAAGTTTCGTATACATTCTCGCACATATTCCAAGAACCAATACTTAGAAACGCTTTGAAACGATTTAAACATAAACTCTGCCACACAAGCAACATTAAACACAACCACTTGTAAACACTTAAATTCATTCACACACTTTGAGTCGTGAGTACACAAAACTGCAAACTAAGTCTTGCCATCTCATTCTTAGGTTCCGGGGTAGGAGCCAGTGCTATATCACACTCGATCTCTTTGTGCTTTATTCACCGAACTGCTAAGGTGAGTTTATAGCCCCACTTTTTCTCTTATTTACTTGCTTTATAAAACTATGGGGTGAGAAACATGCAAAACTCTTTTCGGACCTGAAACTGAAAACACTATTACGTGAAACAACCTTGAATCCCAACTATGTTACCGTTAGTTCCCTTTGGGAGGCGCGAATGTTATGAATAGATCTATTGGGATGACACCCCGTTCGAGTTTGACCGGATAGGCAAGCGTCGGGCGTATATCATATCGTATTGATTGAGTGTCTTGGAAATACACTTGCTGGGCTTTTATTTATCATGCTTCTAGATGCATGCACACTATCGTAGTTTCGGCGCATGAACTTGGTACTAGCGTAATAGCCTTTTTGCATATAGTGTCATTCATGGAGATGCTATATGTGCAAGCTGTGGTCCAACTTGATTTCCTAAACTAAACCTATGAACTCACCAACCTTTGTGTTGACATTTTAGCATGTTTTCTCGGGTTTACTTATTGGCGTGGGCAATGGCAAAGGCATTCGTTGAAGACGGCATCCGAAGTGTTTACAAACATTTTAATACAACTTTAATGGGACAACGATATTTTTATGGGCTTTACTTCACGCACTTTGAAACAATGATGTAAAACTATTTCTCAAATTAATCTATATTTTGAAAATGGAATATAATTTCCATTCTTTATTACCTTGTGTTGTGTATATTGATTTAGTAGCACCCCATGACCGAACGCTTCCGTGCAAATTTTGGGGTGTTACTGATTGGTATTCGAGCCAAGGTTATAGAGAATTAGGTATTTTTAAAACCTAAACTATAACCAAATTTTCCTAAAAGCACTTCAACGCCGCCATAACCGCCAATGTCTCGCCATGCCTTGCCTCATTGTTACGATGTAGTAGTCGTATATGTATTCTTGCTATATTTTAGGTTCGTATAAGGTCTCATTTGATATAAATTAATTATTTCTCAAAGTCATTAAGTTTCTTAATTAACTCACATTTAAACTTTAAGACCGTTCTTGTTTGATTGGGTTAAGTTTAAATGTGTATAAGCTTATTCTCATTTAAACTTTAAGGTCGTTCTTGTTTGATTGGGTCATGAAGTTTAAATGAGAATAATGTTGATGTAACAAACTTAATGAGATTAAGAATTATTTAACTTAAGGATAGTGTAGAGTAGACTACGAATGCTTATACTTGTTACCCTCTATGTTAAACTGCGTAACATGCCCACTATTACAATATCGCACTATGCTATGCATCCATAATCGCCTCTACGTTATTTCTTTATGTAACGAACAATTCATCAATGTTTCTCGTTATTTACGTATGTAACGTACAACTCGTCGTTCTTTGCTACGTTATTTACGTATGTAACGTATAACTCGCCATCCGTATCAACCTCGACGTTGTTCTTTCTATGTAACGCATAACTCATCAACGCTTCTATGTTATTTCTTTATATAACATACAACTACTTGATTTTCGCACACGATTTAAACCACCTCACCGGTCACGATCTCTTATGGCACTCTTATGCTCTATCCTTCGTAACCTCATACGACTCTGTTCTTTCTGTTTTGAACTCAACTAACGCCTTTTGTCGCTAAATCTTTCTTGAATGACTAGCCTCTTTTCCACGACACGCTTTAAGTATATATACTCACATCTCGTCACCGTATCGACCTCGGCGATTCTCGTGCATCTTAAACCACGAGGACGTGGTTTCTTTTAAGGGTAGGTACTGTAAGAACTCGTGAATTTCCATACCGGTTTCGTGGCTACATTTTTTCTTTTCGTTTGAACTTTAAACACGACAAGTCACGCGTATTTTTTTTGAAACTTACCTCGACCTCGATAATAAAAACTTTATAAAATAAATATATATAATAAACTTTTATATTTTCTTTTATTTATCTACCGGGCCTCTAAACCCGACCCACTCTTAATTCTCTTCTTGGCTCGTCCACCCAACTCAACCCATCATGCTCATTCTTTGGACATGTCTAACCGATCCCCTAACTTGACCCAAGTACACACTTGAATTAATTTTCCATACTCAATTTGTCTTTTGAATACTAAATCCTATGTTTCCTTGCTCCTACTGTTTGAACAGTCATCAAACATCACAACACACTCATGTTACTTTTTGTCTTTTGCCTTGCGTCAAAACCAAAACCAAACCATCACCACCATGGTCTATACTTTATTCACATGTGTGTGTAAGAAGACAAGAACACCTAAACTAGCCACCCTAAACTCATATTATATTAAGTCTAAAACACATGTGACCATTTCACTTCTTTACCCACTAGGTCTAATGTTCCCCATGCTTAATTTGTGATATGACAACACCAAAGCGTTCCCCAAATTATAGCGAAGTCGAGCATGCTTGATCACAAAACACTCCATCTTTTCTAGGAACTAGTAGAAGAAGCAAATATAGTATTAGCAAGACCATGCTTTCATTTGGCTATAAAAGGCCTCACGACTGACCACCTTTCATCACAACACTCATTCAAACAAAAACACATCACACTACCATCCTTCATCCTTTTCTTTGTCGCTAGGCGAAGAAGAAGGAGAAAGCTTGGGTAATATTGGGTTATATTCGCCTCGTGGGTTCGACATCTTTTAACTTCCTTTGTTTTCTCATTCAACTCGACATCCCACCTACATTTCTGTGACGAGTGCTAGAAGATTGTGGGTAGTCTGGCGGGTCAATAGTGTTGGGTTAACGACATTGTTCTTGTTACTTGGCTTCTTTCTTTTCTCATTCGACTTACAATCCGAACTCACTTGTAGCCTCGACCACATTCTTAGACTTGGATACCCCTAGCTCAAATGGTAGAGGATGGTTTGTGCATGAGTGGTCACGGTTCGAGTCCCGAATTTCTGATTTGCAAAATTTTGTTATTTTCTTTTACAACTTTGGCAACGTGGCAATTTAGCCCTCAACTTCCGAACATATATCACTTTCTCTTAACACTTTAACTACCTTTGTAACTTACAACTTTAGCCCACAACTTTGAATACTTTGATATCTTCATCAAAAACTTCCATAAGTTTTATAAAACTTTTATAATAATCTTTACAACTCCAATCCTTCAAAATTGAATATTTTGAAACTTTTCATCCAAAGCAATTATAAGTTTAATAAATTTAAATATTTTTCCACTTTTCGTCTAGATGTATACATTTAACACACATTTTTATTACCGTCACGTTATGTAAATTATAAATGATATATTTGTCCAAAAATAGTATTTTCCTACAACTTCGATGAATATATATAGTATATATATTTTCACACCTCGAAAATCTTACAAATCTAATTCGACTTGTATTTATTTCCACTTCGATAACACTTGAACCCCTGTTCGAACCAACTCCTATACGAAAGTTTCGTATACATTCTCGCACATATTCCAAGAACTAATACTTAGAAACGCTTTGAAACGATTTAAACGTAAACTCTGCCACACAAGCAACATTAAACACAACCACTTGTAAACACTTAAATTCATTCACACACTTTGAGTCGTGAGTACACAAACCGCAAACCGAGTCTTGCCATCTCATTCTTAGGTTTCGGTAGGAGCCACTTTATATCACACTCGATCTCTTTGTGCTTTATTCACCGAGCGCTAAGGTGAGTTTATAGCCCCACTTTTCTCTTATTTACTTGCTTTATAAAACTATGGGGTGAGAAACATGCAAAACTCTTTTTCGACCGAAATTGAAAACACTATTACGTGAAACAACCTTGAATCCCAACTATGTTACCGTTAGTTCCCTTTGGGGGCGAATGTTATGAATAGATCTATTGGGATGACACCCCGTTCGAGTTTGACGGATAGGCAAGCGTCGGGCGATATCATATCGTATTGATTGAGTATCTTGGAAATACACTTCTGGGCTTTTATTTATCATGCTTCTAGATGCATGCACACCGTCGTAGTTTCGGGTCGCATGAACTTGGTACTAGCGTAATAGCCTTTTTGCATATAGTGTCATTCACGGAGATGCTATATGTGCAACTGTGGTCCAACTTGATTTCCTAAACTAAACCTATGAACTCACCAACCTTTGTGTTGACATTTTAGCATGTTTTCTCGGGTTTACTTATTGGCGTGGGCAATGGCAAAGGAATCGTTGAAGGCGGCATCCAGTGTTTCCAAACATTTTAATACAACTTTTAATGGGACAACATTATATTTTATGGGCTTACTTCGCACTTTGAAACAATGACGTAAAACTATTTCTCAAATTAATCTATATTTTGAAAATGGAATATAATTTCCTCTTTATTACCTTGTGTTATGTATATTGATTTAGTAGCACCTCATGACCCAGAACGCTTCCATTGTGAAATTTTGGGGTGTTACACTAATATACTACCGGTTCACACTCTAAGCATTAAAGATGAATGCTTTAATTCCTACTAATCTAAGGCGATCCTCACATTTTGGGTGGAATTTAGGTGGTAAAGGGTTTTGTGCTAGTCATATAACTTCCTATCCGTGAGACGCTTTTGTTAAGACTAATGGCCCTCCCTATATATCATGAAATTTTCAAATTTGGTGCCAAAATTACCCTAACCGACATTTTCTCATGGTTTATTACACAAATACAATTGGACAAAGCAAATAATCAAGGATAAGCATAGTTTCTAAGTTCCGCTTTATTTTCCCCCTACACTTAAACCGAACATTGTCCCCAATGTTCCCAAAGTATCAAAGTTATGATAATGGAAGGTAATTAAAACGAAAAAAACTAGTACTCCCGATTAGCTCGGTAGGATCCGTGTAAAGTAGTGGTTAAATCCTTTCTAAGAAAAATGTATGCGTGAAAGTTCCTTCCAATCTTTTGTTTCTTCTTCTTGATAAATAAAACCCGCACATTCGAAGAAAACAAACGAAACCTTAAATAAAATTGGCGGTAATAATATATATAAGACTCTACTAAACTAAGATATAATGCTTGTGGAATGGATGTTTACGAATTTCTAGAAAATTAAGACTGGAAAATTCCAAAAATTATAAGTAATTGAAACGAGAAAAAGTAATATGTTGTTTTACTCCTTCACGACGCGAGTCGGTTGCAATCTGACGCCCTCGGGTTATCGACAAAAGCGGTCTGCTATTTTCTCGAAAAAATTCGGAAAATTTATATCTTTAGAATCGGAAAAATTTCGCAAAACATCCATTATGACTCAATACAAGCATTTGACTCAAACAAACACACAAATATATCTTTTAATGAATTTTTATTCTCATGTTTTACGTTTCTTTTGAAAGCGTGTGTAATCCTCCCTACACTTATCCTTTATGTAAAATACCTTTATATGCAATTAAGGCGAGGTTAAAAACAAAATAAAGCATTTTACAAATTTAAACATGAGAATAAACAATTAATAAAAGATATATGACACTAACAATCAAACAATTAAGCATGGGTTGCCTCCCGAAGCACTTTCTTTATTCAAGAGTCTTGTAGCTAGACTCGTAGTCGTGCTCCTACGTACCGATATAAGTAAGCCTATCCTTAACAATGTCATAAGGATCAAACTTATCATTTAAGTTCCTAGTAGTACGTTCGGTTCGATATGCCTTTTCAAACTTTTCTCCATCGGGATCGTAGATTGTTATCCTAATGTGCCACTCTCCATTACCATCACTAGGTGGTCTATTCCAATCCCACTTATGTTTAGGCTTTTCAATTTTCCACCTATTGATGACAAGGTTGACGGGCAAACTTCCTAGGAACTCGGTCATTTTCTTAAATACTAAGGCGTCCTCGAATGGGTTCACTTCCATGTCCCTGGCCATCTCTTTTTCATGGAAGGTTGCTTTACTAGCGAAAGCTTCATCTAAGTAGAAAGGTCGTTGGGGACCTATGAGGTTCTTATCTATCCAAGGTCCATATCTAGAAGGCGTCCTATCCAACCTAATCTCGTGTGGGATTTCCTCTTCTTTGTAGTAGGTATGCCTTTTGACATCGTATATTGACCTAGCACTCCCCTCTCCTACCACTATTTTAGACATCTTACAATCGATGATGGCACTAGCGGTAGCTAAGAATCCTCTTCCTACAAGTAATATGCATGTCGGGTCCTTATTCATGTCTAGCACATGAAAGTCGGCCAAAAGAGTCAACTCTCCTACGTGTACTACCATGTCTTTTATTATTCCTACCATGTGCAATACTACCATCCGCTAGACCTAAGATGGTTTCCGTTGGTTCTATCTTACCTAAGTTAAGGCTTCTATGGAGGACAACGGAACAAGATTGATGCATGATCTAAGTCGGCTAGAGCATCGAGAGGTTTGGAAGTTCCAAGCCTACGGAAGAGTAAATAGCAGGGATCGTCTAACTTAGGTAAATTATTTCCTGGCGGACCCATGTTTTCAAGTTTAAGTTCTAACTCATATTTTTCTTTTAAAGCATTATAATAAGGTGCATGAGCTAACACTTCAAGAACGGTTTTCTAGATGGGTTCCTTGTACTCCTCCTCTAGACTAGTTTTGGGTTCTTGGTTGACGGTTTCTCAAGAGTAGGTTCTACCAATGGTGCAGGCCTTGGTACCTCACTTTGGATGGCTTGGAACCCTTTTTGATAGCATTTACCGAGTGAACCGTTGGGTGTGAAGGGCATGGATCGCACTCTCCATGGTGAACAAGAACATAAAGTCGATGAAATCGAATTCACTTTTGGGTTCTTGATAGTATCACTTGGGAGTGCTCCATTTCCCGCCATTAAAGGCTTTTAAGAAGGCATCAAGCTTGTTTGTCATCTCGCCTTGTCTTCGCTTAAAATCGGCTTCAATCTTAGTCAATCGAGTCTCTTGAGATGACATGAATCTAGATGAAATTGCCTCAAGATTAGTGGGGTTCGGTGTTTAGAGAATTGAACCTATTAGGTGGACAAGATGAGCTTTGGGGTGTGCTTGTGTTTTGGTTCCACTTAAGGTTAGGGTGATTTCTCCATGAGGGTTGTAAGAGTTTCCTAGGTTGTTTTGTTCAGGCTTGAAAGTGTACCACTTTTCTCCCCTCCATCGGTACGCATGGATGCGTAGTCCGAAAAAGCTTGTTCGGGGAGTCTTTTGCAATCAAGAGTGTCATGGGGACCACTACATAACTCACAAGGAAGAGTGATTTTATTCACTTGATATGAAGACTTAGGATTCTCGTAGGAACTCATTAGGAATTTAACTTGATCTTCAAGTTCGATCATCCTACGGTCGGAAGATTGTGAGTCAATGGGAGGCAAGGAGATTGCCTTAACGGTTTTGGGCAACTCACGGGGTCATTCCAACTTTCGCTTTCATAGAGAGCAAGGTCCTCTATTATTTCCCATGATTCTTCCGCGGTGAGATCACTAAGTTTTCCACCGGCCGCTTGGTCAATGGATCGCTTGGTGGGGAAGTTGACATGATCATAAAAGATTTGGACTTGGAGCCAAAGATCAATGTTGTGATGAGGGACTTTATGAAGTAAGTCCTTGAATCGAGTCCATGCTTCGTAGAGAGATTCACCTTGAAGTTGTTGAAACGTTAAGATATCTCACCTAAGTTTAGTGGTTCTCCCTCGTAGGAAAAATTAAGCAAGGAAACGAGAGGTGAGATCATCGCAACTTGAGATGGAGCCGGCGGGAAGTCGCTCAAGTCAATTACTAGCTTGGTCTCGTAGAAAGAATTGGAAGAGGCAGCGCGTGGTCTCCCGAGTAGTAGCATCAAGGTCAATGGAATCGACAATTTTGAGGAAATCCTCGATGTCGATTTGGATCTTGAACGAAGTCCATGGAATACATCCGCTTTGCACCAACCGGATGGTGTCGGATCGCAGGCCGTTGTTTGGGCTTGGTCGGGAAGCTCAATGGTGTTCCTATAGCCTAGGTGGCTTGGTCTTGAGTATTCACCAAGAGTACGGGCTCTTGGCGGGTCAATTGGTAGTGGGTTGATGAATGGTGGGTGGTTGTCACCTTCCATGATGAAAAGTGATGGGATTACGAACAAAGGTCATGAAGAAGGGGATAGACTATGAGAAAGCTAAAAATGAGAAAAATTTACTTGATAGGAATCAAGCAAAGGAAACCTAAGCGAGGTGGACTACTAACTAGTTATTCTATTCCCGGTGCGCGCCAAAACTTGATAACGCTACACGCGTCGTTCGGGGTCAAAGGAACTTCCTTTTCTTCGAGCAAGTTTTATAACACCCTAGGCAAGAAACCTAATCGTTGTAGTGTAGTATTAGGGTAAGCCACGGGTGTTGATATCGCCTCTGGGAATAGGAATGCTAGTGAGAAGTTACTACGCTAAGGTTGGGGTTCAGGAAGATTATTTTTTATCTTTTTATGTTTTTAGGAAATGGAAAGGTCTGAATCTTGGGGTTTGGATTTGGAGGTTGGTATTGCTACCGATTACTCTACTTATCTAATTATCTAATCTAAGGTGTATGTAGTCTATGTCTAATTATTGTGTGCTCGTATGACAGTTTAAAGATGTGTTTACTTAGGGTTTACTACTCCTTAATTATCTCCTATTGGTGGTTGAATTGTCACGTCCATATTCTTAATTGCGTTGTGTGTCTAAAGTTGTAGGGTATGCGTTTATCCTTAACTCTTTGAAGTTACCAAAGGGTCTCGTCTACAAAATACCACGAGGGATCATAAACTCTTACTCTAAGGCCTCTTTGGATAGTTTAGCTTACAACCGCTCAAGGTGTTATAACCTAAGGTTCACAAAGATTAATCAAGCATTAAGTACACAACGAATGACCTATCGCATTACTAGATCATTAACAACTAAGATAAGAAACAACCAATCAATATTCAATAATTAAGTTTCATATTCCCTAAGCAAACACACAAATAAATTAGCTTGACATGGAGAACATGCAAGCATACACACAATAATCAAAGACATAATTGAATTAATGAAGTAAAACACTTATCTTGATGTAAGATAGGGTTTGGAACCCTAAAATCTTGACAAGATGAACCTTGGTTCGGTTTAGGTTTTACTCCAAAAGACTACACACAAATCTGAGAAAATTGATTCTATATATAAGATTAGTGGCGCCGTCACCTTGTGTTTTTAGCAATGGAGTGTCTCGATTCTTGACTTTGGCCATTTTCTTCAGATATCCGCGCCTTTTCGTCCAAATAAGTGCCATTACTGACAATTTGCCTTCAAGAGACCTAAAAGTGAAAAGGAACAATATTAAGTAATAACGGATACAAAAGTGATCAAATAAGGGCTTAAACGACCCCTCAAAAAGGTACATTTAAAACCTTATCAACTTCACAAATTTGCTCCAAAAGAAGGCCCACAAAATGAGGCGTGCCTTAGTATAATCATCATGAACAAACTTCAATCCTCGAAATCACACTACCGACAAGCATATATCTAAAAATAAAAATGAAAAACAAACCTAACTCACTTCAGTAGGAATCATGGTTGCATTTAGCATATGGAACAAGCCTTTTAAACCACTTGGTGTCCCAAGTGGACGAGTGAAATCTCGTGAGGGTTCTGAGGAACACACCATAAAGTTCATTTAAAATAATAATACAAGGTTATTGTATTTTAAAATGAAAGAATTAAGCAGGAGGAAAGTTACGTCAGAACTCTTTAAGAATAACGCCATACAATCGCCAAAACGACATAAGTCAGAGGCGGTGGTTACGGCGTAACCATTGAGATGGTGTTACGCAGTGGCGGTAATCGTCTAAAACTCTGTTGCAAAAGGCCGTAACCTCACATATGAGTTACGCCGTAACTATCATTAGATCAACAAACTTCAATAGTAATTACTTCCTCATTTCCTGCAAAAATAGTTAGAAAACACAAAACCCTATATTTACGAGTCTTTAAGTTAGACTCAGAGCTGTGGTACTTCATGGGGGCCTTTGGACCTGGCCGACTTCTTCAATGTCCTTCATCAGGTTATGCCTCACCCAGGCGACATTCGTGGCAGTGCGGAGGTATTCATTAGTTCCAATCTTCCGAATTTTGCAAAATTTTCCTCCGGTCCCAAATGGTAGCGAGTGAACTCATATTTTTCGAAAATAATTGGTGGTGTCCTCTTGTAGGGAATCCCAAGGAGTTTCCCTCCTTTGTTCATATGCTTATTCATCGGGTCGATAAATTCCTCATTTCCTTCCAACTTAAGAAATCTAAAATCCCCTCAATGTCATCGTCATCGAGTGATTCCTTTAAACCATTCTTCATTGAGTGATTCTCCACTAGCACGCTTGCATTCTTCCTTTTCATTACTAACCAACGCCTCATCATCCTCAACTGTTATTTCACTTGGGTTGTTGTTTGAATTCTCTTTACTCATGTATTCCTTCTAAATATTTTCTTTTGTCAACTTATCTATATGTCCATACTTAATCTTCACCCAACTTTCAAATCCCAAGTTGTCCAACCAAGGGAAACTTGTTCTTTCCATATCGTTAGAAGGGGTCCAAAAGAATTCGTCTTCTCTTATTCTTCTTAAGCTACTTCCCCCGTCACACTTACCGTCATAAGGGTTGCATGATGCCCAGAAAATTACCCTAGGATATTTTATCCTTTCACACCAGTGACTCCGTATTTCCATATCGTCAGTCTTGCTTAAATGATCTTCCATGCAGTAGATATCGTTACTAAATTGTTTCTTTTTCTCGATTATGATCCTTGTAGTCAATCTTGAGCTTTTGAGAAGATTCGGGTTAATCTTAGCATTCCGAATTGTATTATGTACCAATAATCAAATTTCAAATCCCCAAACTTGACATTATGTCTTTCAAGCTCGTGAGGGCATGTCCATTCTTCTTTTTTCACTATCCCCACCGCTGCAATACTCGCGGAAGGGGTCGCACGTAGGCCATGCAGAGTGGCTTCATCGTCGATTATGATTATTGGAGTGCACCAATGAGTGATAGGCGCCTCATCTTCTTCTTGAGCGAGTTTTCTAATCTTTCTTCATCGGTATATGCACCCACATAAATTTGTTATTCTTGATCCTGCCCTTATCGGCTCCTCCGTGTGAGTTTCATTTCTAGGGTCGCATGAAGCCCATAGATCATAGGATTCCCCTTAGTTACGGGTATCGCCTTACACCGTGATATTTCTTTTAGATGGGGACAAAGGACATAGATTAATTTCTTGGGGCCATCCGTTGATTACCTGTGTTCCTGATTCGTCTACTTCGAGGAAGCTGTCTGCCCATGTATCCTAGTTACGCCATAACTGTGATGCATGGTTACGGCGTAACTCTCTAGAGTCATCCTTATCAATATCACTCATAACTCCTCAATCGCTGTCAAAAACATGGTTACGTCGTAACTCTTCTGATTTGGTTACTGGCGTAACTCAAGACCATCAACGAATTCGCATCTTCGATGTGAGAATTACCACAGATATTGAGTTATTATCGGCAAAAATCACCTTACATTCCATAGTGGGTTTTGATCCTTCGGGTTTATTGTTATTCATCCTTACTTTCTTACTAAGCTTTTCCACCATAGATTCAAGATTTTTTGGGTTGTGTCATGATTGGAAAGGCTTCACGATGTTTTCACGGAATTCCTTTAACCACTCATCTTGCTCCTTTTGTCTTTGGGGTTGAACTTTCCAAGAATTTGTTAATTGTTTCTTCAAGACTCGTGCTTTCTTTCTCCATAAGGCCCAGTTGTAATTTCTCTGATAACGTTATTATTTCGATTATCTCCAGTAAAGCGATCGATTTTCTCCATATTTTGCTTTTTCAATTATATCTTCTTTGTCGATCCGAGGACAATTTTAGTCGATGTCCACCCCACAGCTTTCACAACCTACTTGGATGGCATGAATGGTTTCTCTGACTTTCAACATATCATGACTTAGATTTTCAATTTTACTAGCGATTGTTGCAATTCCGTCAAAACTTCCGCTTTGGTTTCTTTTGCTTCCTCCATCGTGCCATTTTTTAGAATGATCAGCCATTTTTTGAATGGCTTCAATAGC
Source organism: Chrysanthemum lavandulifolium (assembly GCA_022545495.1). Taxonomy (NCBI): domain Eukaryota; kingdom Viridiplantae; phylum Streptophyta; class Magnoliopsida; order Asterales; family Asteraceae; genus Chrysanthemum; species Chrysanthemum lavandulifolium. Next base: position 52,067,348 of record CM040244.1, read on the forward strand.
AAGGGTAGGCGTCATGTTCGGAATACGTCCTTGATAATCCAACATTTTTCTTGTAGTTACGTTGATTCCCTTGTAGAAGATGTTGATCTTTTGCTGGTTGTTCAGATCATGTGTAGGACATTTGCATAGGAGATCGTTGTATCTATCCCAAGCTTGATACAATGTTTCATCGCCTTCTTGTTTAAAATTATGGATCTCCAAAAGCTGGTTAGAAATCTTGACGGACAATATCTCGAATAAAGTGCTTCTTAAGTAGAGCCCAAGTGTTAATTGCCCCGACGGGCAATCTTTCGATCCTTCTTTTGGCAGCTCGAGTAAGAGTCATGGGGAATACCCTTAACATAATAGCATCATGAGACACGCTTGGAATTTTGAAAAGGCTAGCGATGTATAGGACATTTTCAACGTGCTCATATGCATCCTCGTCCCTGTTTCCTGAAAAAGGGTTAGCACGAACCTCCCTCATAAATTGGTCTTTGATTTCGAAATGGACATCCGCTCCAATTGCCGGTCTTACGAGACCTGGCCCTTGTTCTGGTCTGGTCAACGCCAAGTATTCCTCAAGAGTGAGGTCATCGATGTTAACAACTTCCATGGTACCTGAAAACTTGAATAATAATCGTGAGAATTATAGAAAAGTTTAAAGCAAAACGAAAATAAAAGACTTAATAGCAATCCTAATATAACTCCCCGGCAACGGCGCCAAAAACTTGATGCAAGTTATCTTGACTGTGTTTTAATATTTATAAAGTCTCGTTATACCTATGGTCTACCCTATTGCACTAACGGACGATTAAATTGGTCGTGTGTAGTGTAGTATTCGCTAAAACCGAGGTCGTCCAAGAGCAATGTGTGTTGGATTATTACTAAGTCTAGGTGTCATGATTTTAATATGATTTTGATAAGGAATTAATTATTAAACTACAAAAGCGGATAAAAGCGTATAAAAGGTAAAGATAAATCAATAGAGGAGAGTGGTTCTAACCTAGTTATTCCTACTAGCTAGTTATGTCTCGCTACTTACTTCCAATTACATCAATGGGGTCAAAGTCGAGAGGGCGACATTTGGTCAATTTACCCTAACCTATCGCCAAAGATGCCACCACGGAGAAGTCGGTATCCTCATAAGTCTTGTTGTTCTTGGTCCCTAAGCCAAGTCATTAAGTACCGCTACATGCTAGATTTATAATAGTGAGTGCCAGGCGTTAGCAACTTAAACACTCACCCCTAATTCTTAAGTTCATCCAAACGGTAGGTGATCAATTGGTCAAATCACACAAGTAGAAAGGGTCGCTTGGTCATATCTTACCCTTCTCGTCTCGGTCCGCTCACCTAGGGTGAGTTGGTCATATCTCTAGGCAATTGGCCTCACCGCCATTCAAAACTACCTCAAACAAGGGTAGCTACCAATAAACTATGCATGCATACACTTAGAAAAATTATGGAAGTAATGTAAATGCAAACAAAAATTAAGGAATCATAACTAGCTTTAGCACCAAGAGGTGCTTAGCAGCTCATATTAACCATACAAATCAATTCAATATTCAAAGTTATGAAATACATAAATCAAAAGTAAAGAAAAGATAAAATGCTAATGCTTATCGTAGGGAGTGATTTCTCCTTGGAGCACTCTGTATGCTCCTCTAGACCGCCTTTAGCTTTTTCCCACGTTCTCTGATTGTTGTGTGTGGAATGGGATGATTAGAAACGCTGGAATTCGTGGGGTATTTATAGGCCAGATCTGGGTTACGGCGTAACTAATATAAGAGTTAAGCCGTAACCATCAATTCCTTCGTATTTTGCACTAGATCTGCTAGTTACGGCGTAACCTTATTAGTGGTTATGCCGTAGTCTTCAATAAACTTGGTTATGCCATAGTTGAAGGAATAGTTACGGCGTAGTTATCAGCGGCGTGGAACCTCATTTGACCTAATGTAGTTACGTCGTAGCTTTTGGAGAGTTACGCCGTAACCTACGAAGAGTTGGTATTACGAGTCACGCATTAGGTGCGGTGTAATGTGAGAGATGAGTTCTGTAACTTCTTCAAAGTCGACATACTATGATAAATCTTTTGATATTTCTCCAATTCCGCGTCTCTTAAGCTCCAATGCTCGTAATTTACCTGAAAGTGGAAAACAAGCGTAAATCCATATAAATGATATAAATTACAAGCATTAACGGGGGAAATTGACACTTAATAATCAGGACTATTTGATGTTATCAATTGCCAAAAATGATGAACTCAAAGCTCAGCTTCAGGAAAAGGGTTTCACAATTGTAGCACTAAGTTTGAAAAACTATCAATCTTGGGGAAACCGGTTGTGCAACCACTTAGAAACCAATCGGTTGTTAGACAACCGAAAGCGTTTAGGTCTCGAACCAAAATTTTCAAAAGCGCGGTTTGCCTCCCAAGTTGGTGCGAAACAAGTTTGTCAAAACCAACACTACACCTTATTTGCCTAAGAAAAATGCTTCGGTTCTCGTAAACCTCATCTAGTAGCTACATCTACACCTAGCACTTCATATGATATGAATGACTTGTACAAAACAATGATCTAAAAATGGCTAGGAATAGGGCTCTACTCTAAAAGATGGAATCTTAGGTTCACGATCTTTGATAATGCCTTCTAATGTATTGCATAACACAAAAAGTAGGAACAAACCAAAACCTAGGAGCATTCAAGAAACAAATAGGATTGGTCTAGTTTCCAAGAGTTGTTTCGTTTAATTAAAGCAATTCCGTAGCGATCACTCTAAGAACCCAAGATCTTTTCTAAGTTCAAACAATGCTTTTGCTCGAATTGTCGAAATGTGTCTTTAATGCAAATCATGTAAATTGTTTAACAAAATCCACGAAGTAAGTAAATACTGTGCTAAGTTTCAATCCACTAAGATGAGAAACAACAACAATGCCGTAGAACCAATGAGCTATACTAAGAAATCTAGTAGGCAGATTGCTATTGGACAAAGGTTTTCTCTCAACAAGTCTTCCACTGTAATGAGAAACCAAACGCTCCTAGATCTTGCCTTAGGTGGATACCGACCGGGAAGAGTTTTAAGAATGCTGGTCTTAGATGGATACCTACTGGGAAAATGTTCACTGTTTGCAAAGCCAAGGTTGATAGAGAAAACCTGAATAATTTAAATGCTGATATCACTAACCTATATAAATGCAAACAAACTCTCAATGTCAGTGCAGGTAGTCTTTACTTAAGTGCAGGTACATCGCTTACTCCCATTAAGGAAAGACTCAGAGTTTGGTTGCCAAAAGGAGTGATATCTCATAATTCACGGGTTCATGAAACTCAACCTTGATATTCAACAACTATGACGTCTGTTCATATCAGTTCAGACCTCGTTCTTCAACATTATGGCGTCTGAAGATAACACGTCAGGCCCCGTTCCTCAATGAAAAAAAGGTGTACGCTTCAGTGCGTTTTATCTTCGGAAGAAGAGAAATCTTCTAGTTTAAATTACCATTCTCATCAACAAAACTTCATGCCTTTCCCATGATAAGTCAGTCATCAAGTGTATCTACCTACTGTTGATTGTGTTCTTATTTCACTTGCTCAATCAAAAATGGCATTGGCAACATCAGATGAAATTTTTGAGGGGGAGAAGTGTAAATAAACTAAATGATAGTTATCAAGTGGATCTACTTCCGTTGATTGTATTCTTTCTCACTTGTTCAATCAAAAATTGGCATTGGCAACCTCATATACAATTTTTGAGGGGAGAAGTGTGAACAAACTACATGTTGATGGATGTTTGATAAATGGTCATTCGACTTCTCGCTTCCGTGACTCTCCAACGCCTAATGTTTCACTTACTAAGGATGACTGGGATTTATTGTTTCTGTGATTTAGTGTTTCTACCTACGTTTGATGATACTTCCAACCGCTAACGAATGTTGTGTGAGCTAATAATCTAGACATTGCTCCGTACATCTAAAACGTCAAGGACCAAACTTGTACGTTAAATAGTTTACAACCGCCAAGCGATTAAAGGAAAGTTATAGTTAGTTAGTTAGTTATTCGATTAGTTAGTTAAATAACCGAATTATGGTTATGGGTAGTTATATTCGGTTAGAAAAACCGAAAAGACACAAGTCAAAGGGACATACCCATTCGTACTCTATATATATGTATGAACATGTAACGATTGAATGTTAGACGAAATAATAGTTATTCATTTTATTTGCAATTCATTTTCGACACGCTTTGGGACAACAATTTGCATCAGAGCCTTGTTTCATTACACGCTTGTTTAGATACCAAGAAAACTTTATACGTGAACAACCAAAGAAGAATATGTTGTAACTTTGTTTTAGCAGGAAGTACGCGATGTTTAAATAAGAAGAAGAACGTTGCCTGGATAACTAGGACGCAAGGAAAGTAGTGCACGACCGTACTTGTGTAAGAATTGCAAACGTTGGCAACAAACGACATTGGTGGCCTGATTTTGTTGTGATCACTGGAACGCGACAACAAAAAAAAAGAACAAGAAGGAAAGAACAATTGTTTACACCTTTGTTGGTGACTAAAATCACGCGACAACAAAGAGAAGAAGAACCTTTGTTGCTAACTAACGCAACAAAGAATAAAGGAAACTTTGTGCGAAAAAAACCGGTTGACAAGAGAAACACACAAAGGGATACACGTTATACACGCAAGAGGAAGAGTTGCTTATTAGACGAGGTTAAAAGATACCGAAAAGAGATAAAAAAAATCCGAGATTGTTTTGTGAAGAAAGAAAATGTTAGCAATACGAACAACAAGAATAACGAACAAGAAAACAAACTGATCATTTGTTTTGAAGACCAATACCGACGGGTATTTGAGGATTGTTGTAGAACACGGTGTGGAACAAAGAGGAGTATTGTGGAACACGTTTTGGATAGGAACAAGCAACAACTACGACAAAATCAACAAATCATTTTGTCTTGGAAAATAATACCGAGAGGTATTAGTAAGGAAAAAACAAACTGACTGTTTTGTTTGGAAAATACCAAAATGTATTTGAGAAGATTTGTGAAAAAGGAGACTTTGAAATTCTTAAGGCAGCGTGGGACGTTGTGGTATTGCGAACAAGGAAAACTCGTTTGATTTGGGAAAAGCAGCGAGGCAACAAGCAACAACACGTTGGTGAACAAGGAAAGAAAAAGGCGTAGTTGGTACAATACTCGGTACCGACTCACGAAGGGAATACGTTTGTGTTTAACACAACAACGAGGTCACGATTCAAACTTTGGATTTCTATTATATTAAGATAGTGTAGAAAATCTATTTTGTACTATTAGAAAATCTCGAGAACTATTTATTGATTCCCGAAAAGTTATTTTTCTTTTCCCGTAATAGTAGAAATACCATACTAGTTAGAAAATCCCAAACATTAGAAAGTGAAGATCGTACGGACATTTAGAATGTCTACTGACGATCTTAACACCGCTTTAATCACACCAAAACCCGTAACACCTATGACACACTATCAATGCCCTAAGTTGAAATCGACAAACTACACAGTTTGGTCAATTCAAATTAAGGTTATACTTGAGGCATAAGGTTTATAGGTGTGATATTACAAAAAGGATAAGGCAACGACCACCATCCTTTATCAAGCGTTGACCGAAGATGTGATATTACAAGTGGCGAGTTGTAAAACAACAAAGGAATTATGGGATTCGTTAAAGAAAAGAAACGTTGGAGAAGAGAAAGTGTAGAAAGAACGGTTACAATCATTGATGATTGGATTTCAAACACTTCAGATGAAGGAAGATGACACGGTGGATGCATTTACGGCTAAACTAAACGGCTATGCCACTAAGGCAAAAGAATTAGGAAAAACACTAGATGAATCACTTTTAGTACGAAAACTATTAGATTCCACACCAGATAGATTCATTCATATAGTTGCATCCATAGAGAAATAAAATGATCTTAATGACGTTACCTTAGACGAGATCATTGGAAAACTTAAGGCATTCAAGGAAAGGATAAAACTCCGGAAGGGAGGACAAGTAAAAAGCCAGGAAAACCTACTATTCGCACATGGCGAACACTCGCAAAAGGGAAAGCATTTTATTAATCACGAAGGTAAAACAAACTTTTCACGAGGAAATTGGCAATGTAATAAGAATAAGTATGACTCAAAGGAGGAAGGCTCAACTCACAAAGGAATATCAAACACGAAGTGGAACAGGCATGAGTGGGATATGAGCAAAGTAAAATGTCACAAATGTGGAAAAATTGGACATTTTAAAAGAGACTGCAAAGAACCATCAACAACTCATGAACAATCAAACCTTATCTTAGAAGACGAAGAACAATCACTATTAATGGCTACACACGAAGCTGAACACGAAGAAATTCTGTTGAATGAAGGAAAGATTCACCCCCGGAAATATGCTACAGAAGACATAAGCATATGGTATTTATATAACGGTGCAAGTAACCATATGACGGAATTAGGAATCATTTTAGAGATATTGACGAACATATAACAGGGCGTATACGTTTTGGAGCTGGATCGTATGTAGACATAAAGGGTAGAGGCTCTATACTGTTAGGTTTTTAAACCATGAACAAAAGATAATATCTAATGTATACTACATTCCAAACCTTAAGAGCAACATACTAAGTCTAGGACAACTCATGGAGATAGGTTGTAAGATCATCATGGATGGAAATATACTGACTTTGTATGATAAGAATAAGAAGGCTGTTGATGAAGATAGAAAGATCGAAGAATAGAGTTTACTGATATTAGATTGAAAATAGAAGCACCCATATGCCTCTTAGCAAATGTATATAACCAAGCATGGTTATGGCACGCTAGATTAGGTCATCTAAACTTTGACGACATCAACAAGATGACAAGGAAAGGTTGTAGGATCACAAATATTATTGTGTTTGATGATTCGGTGGTCTTGGATGATGGAAATACATGTTAGCCATATTTAGAGATAAAGAGATGAGAGGGTGTTCTTGGTAGAGACTTGGTTTACAAAAGCAAGGTTAGATTATGAGAAGCACCACCCTTCCAAGGATGGAAGGGGTATTTATACTACTGACTACGACCTCCTCGACGGCACATGGATCGGGTTCACGATGGGTAAAGACACATCCTTCCTCCACGGTGTTGCACTAAACTAATCTACGCTACAAACTAACTAATTAACTACTAAATAACGTAAATAACGACACGTCTACGAGCTAACATATGCTAGACCATAATTGGGGTGACCGAAACTTTAACATGGAATTTCCAATTCCTAACAATCTCCCCCTAAGGGAGGTCACCCAATGAAATACATTTTGCATCCTAGCATTCTATCTTTGTCTTCTGTTCTGAACTTGTAGATTACAATTCTTCAATTTCCGCAATCTTTGTGCTTTAGTAGCGATTCTTCAAAGTCCGCATTGATTTGTACTTTCAGTGGAGGCCTTTAACTGATCCACATCATGATGATCTTCGAGCTTTCTTTGAGATCATCACCACGAGAAATCTGGATCACCCTTTATTGTGTTGCCATCATGTGAAGTTGTGACTTTCGGACCGACATGCTCACACTACGGATCATGACATCTTTCCATCGAGTAGCGGAAGCTTTCTATCGGTTCTTGATATTTGCAAAGCGTAGCGAAGCATAGTATAAAAATATCGTAACCGGGTTATGTAGATATGCACCAGTCATGATTTCTTCAAATTAAGTGTGGATGTTGTGAGCATGCGCTTTGGATTGACTCCTCAATTACGATCATTGCAATCGTCAAATGTACCGCAAACAATAGTTAGCAATAAAACACACGAAAGTGTCTTTGATCACTTCGTTGAATTGAGTACACGCCCACGGTTCCCGTTGATCGCGACAAGTCTTGCTGTGATCGGTAGGATTCCTAAGAATCTCCTTGACGGGGTTTCGCATTTGTTCTAGCCGTTCTCAAACCGGAACGTCTCAAAGAAGACAACACGGTGAGTGAACCAAATAATTGAGATTCAGCGATTGATGAAAAATTGATTTGAAAAACAATTGCGTATTGCTTAGAAGAAAGAGTTTTGCAATCGATGAAGGTTTTATGAGAAAGATCAATTTTCAATCAAAAATACTTTTTGTATCGAAAAGAGTACACATTCGACGTGTAGTGAAAAGAAGAGATTCGCATATCGAATGGTTTTCCAAAAGTATTTTTTCAATCAGAGATACTTTTTGAGTTTGAAAACATGAATACACATTCGATGAGCTAGAGAAAGAAGATTTGCACATCGAGCGGTTTTTCCAAAAGTATTAAATCAATTCCATTCTGGACCAAGGTTGATTCATGGGTGAATAAGCCCCATCGTTTATATCCAGTTGTCACAAGTTTGATCTTTTGAAAGATCTCACATGCCACCTACCAAGAGCTTGTTTGATGTTGGCTCTAGAAGGCTTTCCATCTTCATCGTGAATATTGTTACATATCACTTTCGGATGTTCGGCAATTACCACAAGGATAATTCGTGGGACTCTTAATATATTCTTACTTTCCACATTGTGTGAAACAGCAAGTCTTCATTAATTTAGTGTCCTAATGAGATATTGTGGATGATCTCTTGGCTCTAGACTCAATTGTGCATTTTGGTTCCTATCTTTGGAGACTAGGGAGGGTCTCCTTCTTCAATATCAACAATCTCTAAGAGAAAGTCGATAGATTATGTAGGTTCCCGTGAGAATGAAACAAGTCCCTTTTAATAGAAACTTGAGTAGCTTGGGAAGTTGTAGTGCGGTGCGTCACTTGGGTCCATGACGTCTTGTCTTCAATACCGGCGTTACCTTGGTAACCACCGGTAGCATATGTATTGAACCCGGTTTACGCCCTAAGGTTGAATTATTGGAGGGCTATTTCTTTTCACCCTTTTCACATTCAAATCTTTTTCATTCTTCAACCCCTTCATTGCTTACCGAGACTTCATAACTAGAACCTTGTTGGGTTTGTTCCAGTACTAGCTCATCTCGATCGACACTCTTCCCATATCTCACTTTTCTCCTTTTTCATCATACTTAAGGACTCTACACTATCTAGTGGATTGTCCTGGGTAGATCCCTCCGGCTCTGGCGGGATCGTGAACGAATACCTAACCTAACCATCCTTATAACTCCATGCATAAAATAAAATGGTCGGTCTTTTGGTACAGTTCATTCTTCCTTGACACCAATTGAAAAATCATTTGGAAAAATTAATCAAGGTACTTGTGATATGAGATCAAAGCATTTTGTACCTTAATAGTTTTGATCATTTATAAATGCTCCCCTCAACATGTGCATATGATCTTGAAATTGTTTAGCACATGGAGGCAAGAGTTCTTTGATATAATTTCTTGATCACAATTTCCGTAGAAAAAGCCATTTGATTTTCTTTGGTAAATTCTCCCCTCAATATGTGCGTAGGATATTTGAAAGCATTTTATCACATAGAAATAGTTCTTTTGAAGTACATCCACAATCATATTGCCATATAGAAAACCTTTAAAACTCAATCAATGTACTTATGATAAAACATTGAAACCTTTGTACCTTGATAGTTTATTTTCTTTTGAAATGCTCCTCTCGATATGTGCTTGAGATACGAAGAGTTTAGCACATATGAGAGAAACTACAAAATTGAATCAAAGCGATCACATTTTCTCAAATTTCATTATTAAATCACAAATTCTCCCCGATTAAAAATATCAAAACCTTTGAGATTTTGGATCCCAAGTGATTTAATACGGTTTAGTAAACATGGGAGAATATGTGCACGATTTAAAAACTCATCTAGTTTTTGGATAAATGCTCCCCTCAACATGTGCATTATGTATATTGAAATCGTTTAGCACATAGGCGGGGAGTGCCTTTGAAGGACTAAAACCAATTCCATTAAAATAGATTTGAGATTTAAATCACGATCTCTCCCCCGATCAAAAATTTCAAACCAATTGAGATTTGTGATCCCAATTGATTTCAATCATTTAAAAAAATTTGGGGAAAGACGTGGCAAGATTTAATTCAGAAAAATGACCGATAAGGATCAATTTTAGACATTAAAGATTGTTAGTGCAGTGAGACTTCTTACGTTGCATTTTAATGCCAACTGAGGTCAAATTAAGCTTCGTTTCTTCACTTGCTGAAGAAAACCATCTGCTGTTGCAGTGAGACCTCTTACGTTGCATTTCATGCCAACTCTCCATTGAAGTAAAATTAAGCTCCGTTTCTTCATTTGTCGACCCAAGATATAGTTTCCCTTTCCTTTCGGCATCCAATCATCATCAATAGTGGGATCCGGATAGGGAACATTCTTATACACCAATATACCTGCAAACGTTAGTGAACACACATACAGATATATGGTGGTCGACATCACCAAACAGCAATCGACTAATAACAGTCAATTCAACATATCAATCAGATCATACAAAGGCATGGGAATTATGTGTTTATCAAACTCTAATCATCTAATCCTAACAATCATATCCTAGGCACCTAGTCTTTCAACGTAGGTTAACATGTTTTACAATGAAGTATATAGGATAATTAGATAAGCCCGTTAGATGATATAAATTTGAAAACATTCTCCCCCTCAATTAACGACTTATTTTCTGAAAAGTTTAAAAGCGCTGAAGTCATTGATTGAGTTTTCAATTTTATGAACATTCTGATACTGATTGTTTTTCTCAAGCAACTCATTTTCCACCATTTTGAACAACAAATATTTTTCTGAATAATTTTAGACGGAAAAACATTTGTGTAGGAACAGCAGTCCTTCGACATACTTCCCTCAATTTGTTTTTAGGATAAGTGCGAAATATTTGAAAATTGGTTTAGCACACACTTTCCTTTCTTGAAAAGCGGGTTGCTATCTCAAATAATAGCAAACCATAGTTTAAGCCCAAGTTCTGATCTGAAATAATCGCAAGCCATATTTGAAGACATGATTTGGAAAGAATATTTACACCTTACGCTCGAACTTCATCTATGGTCCCGTGCCATTATTGAATGACATTTCTAAGACCGTAGATGTTATTGATACTGAAGACATGTCTTGGAAAACATGTTTTGGTATTTTTCAAATTTTCGATTTTATTGGTTTTGTTGGTTTTATATTTTTCTATTTTGATTTTGTTGGTTTTATATTTTGTAGTTTGCTTTTTGATAGATATATACACGATAGAGTAGATGATATAGTTTAAGAGGATGATGATCTGATGCAAGAGATAAGGATATCGAGCTGACCCGTTGTAGAAGATAGAAATCATCATCTCTTAAACGTCCACCACCAAAGCTTCCGAGGCTCTTGAAAAGAAGAAAAGAGCCTTTAAGAATGTGAGACTTTGGCGACTTCCCCAAAGCGAAAATCCTTTAGTGAAAGATTCAAAGCTTTCTTTCAAGCTTCCATTAGCCAGTGCACCAAGAAGCACACCATTATCATTGATCCTCTGCTCCTTTTAAGAATAATCACCGAGATTCTTCGTTCAGGGTTATATCATCAACTAGAACGACAACGTATCATCCCACTCTTTAAATTTCTTCTCAAATTTCATTCCATCAAGTCTCAAGCAATCCATACCAAAAGTTGTCAAGAAACCACTTCCCCAGTAGGCAAATTGATGCGATCGGTCTCTTAGACTAGAGCTCATGAACCCGAATACACATATACCCAACGACAAAGAAACTTATACCATCAAGTAGCAGATTAAGTCCAATAGCCAAAGAATAACCCCGATGTATACTTTTCTCTCCCTAAAGAAAGTGTATGAAGCTCAAGAACCCGAAGTACCCGAATGCCCAAAGAGAAAATAGCCGATAACATTGAAGAATCGGGCCGAATCATCGATTATCTCTGCGGATGTCAATTCGGAATAAGTGATTATATCAATCAATCGATTAAGCCCTCAAGTAAAGCAATGAGCATCCCCAATGTACACAATCTCTCCTTGATGATTGCGATAACATCAAAATCATCACACACTTGTGTACCTCTTTCATCTTCGAAACTAACTCCTCCATCTCTTCCCCATATAGTTGGAATAAGAACACTAAGCGCCATGAGTCAAACCTTGAGTTTCTGCGGTAATGACAATAGTCTTCCGGGATATCTTCAATCACTTAGAAGTATTAAGTTCATCAAGTTTACTCGCGTTTAGATACTTGTCTCCTTCCCCTTCTTTGGTTTTGACACTTGATTAGCAAAACATTATAAGCCCAAATACTTGAAATCTGTTGAGAAGATCGCTTGAAGTCTTTGTGAGATCAACATCTTTGAATAATGTGAGCAAGTCTAATTGGGGATTAAATTCGACATATCACTCTCCCCAATTAGTGCTCTCCCTAAACCGACAATCTGTTTGATAAATGCCCAGATTAAGAAGAAGTCTTTGGATAATCAAATGCAACTCGTCTTTAGTCTTCTATCATGCAAATGAGAAAGTGTAGAATGGTGTAGACTCGACCTTCTTCAAGATTGTCCGGTTGGGGAATAGTTAGTTAACATCTTCATCACACCAAAAGAATCCCAATTAACACATCTTGCAAATCCCTTAACTTACAATCCCTCCCAATCAAACAAGAATGTAAAGATGTTCATTAAGGAAATCGACAATCACCGCAATGAACACACGAAATGGTAACACCAAGCAAACAATCACATCAAACATCATTGCTATGATCATTGCTCTCGGTGGATCTTCAAAGTAAAACTTGAAGAGCATGGTGATGTGTTAAATAACAAGAATAGAAGGTTGTTCGTAATCATCAAGTTGATGTGTCGTGAAGCATTAACCGGAAGCACTTTGTCGTTAAACTCATATCAGCTTGTGAAGATTTCAACCAACGGCTCATAGAAGAAACTCCATGTGAAGATGACCCGATAAGAAGAAGATCGGTTCTTACATGAGTTTGGAGCCGTTTGACCATTTTATTCTCAGATAAAACTCAACATGCAGAGTTATCATACTTCTTCTCCCCCTCAAGAATTGCATACGGAGTTGCAATTCTTGATTGAATAAGTGAATATCTTCAACAAATGTAGTTTATTCACACTTCTCTCCCGCAAAATTAGCACATGATGTCGCCATCGTCATTATAGTTGAGCAAGTGGAATAAGAAAAACAATCAACGGTAGTCCGGTTCACTTGATGTTTGAAAGCGCATGGAAAAAGCATGAAGCATGTTGATGAGAATGGTCATAATTGAGAAGATTTCTCTTCTTCAGTAGATAAAGCGCACTGAAGCGTACACTTTTCTTTTCTTTGGAGAACGAGGCTTGAACTGTTGAGTTCAAATGTCATAAGAAGATTTCTCTTCTTCGGAAGATAAAGCGCACTGAGACGTACACTTTTCGTTTCTTTAGAGAACGAGGCTTGAACTGTTGTGTTCAAACGTCATAAATCTCTCTCTTTTCATCATCTCTTGGAAAACATGTAATCAACCCCATTATCATTCAGTAGGCTCTTTATCGTGACAGCTGATGGAGAAAACCTAATATGATGAATTTGAACCTGAAGTAAACTAACCCGAACTCGTGACTTAAACTTGCACAAATGTAACAAAGAGCGGTGCCGAGACTTCATCCTCCATTGAATCTATAAGTAATCTATACTCGTCAACCAACCAACCATCAAGTATAAGACGTACATCACCTCTTGAAAATCCACAATTGAATGTGACACTGAGCACTACAACGTAACTCCTTAAAGTGATAGTTATTTTGTGGTGGTAAGAGCCCGATTCCCCCAAGTGGTAAAAGAAAAGGTAAAAGAAACCCAAGAATAACTAGAATTCCAAGTCTTCGTTTTTGATAATAAGTTCGAACAAGGATCTAGAAGAATCTTCATCCAACCATCCCCGATACCTTCAGATACTAAGTACACTCGCCCATGATATTTCACTTCAACCTCAAATAGATAATACTGAATTAACCCGTTGTCACATCTTCGGTTAAAAGCTCAACTCTAGCCTCCTTTGAAGTTTAAGTGAACTCGATAATGGTTTCATCCCGACCATGGTTAAAAGCACATAACCCCGTAAAACCATGTAATAACCAAACTGCCATGACGATATCCGACACACATCCAATTCATGAAGTACACCATTTTATCTCTTCTTTGAAACAGAAACCGTAGCACCAGCATCAAAAGAGATCTCGAAATACACTTTCCTTTCTCCAAGATGGTTCCATCATTACGGGATTTTACAACTCTATGGTTTAAACCGAGAAATAGTTTCTTTCGCGGGATTTTACAAAATCAAGACAAAACCGTAAACAATGTCAGCTAGAATGTGTAATGACAATTTTGGCTTCTGTGAATTTCTATTTTAGGGGAACATGCAACGGCTCATCAGCGGTTCATTATCCAACATCAACATTATTATCAACCATTAAATACTTTGGTAAGCACATCTTCCACATATTCTGTCGGCTATAGCAGTGACAACATGGTGAAGTAAACCCGACATGCCAAACTTGATCATGAAGTAAAATTTCCCAGATTTGTTACTTAAACTTACACTAATCCTTGTGAAAAAGAAATGGTGTACCCAATGTACAAAACCTCTTGACGTATCCTCAACTGAGTGAGACACCGAAGTGATAGCTACGTTGTGGGTTAAGCGAGAAAGAATCACATACGTAACTAAATAGCCAAGTCATTCTCACACTCTATAAATGCCCAAACAAGTCATCTTGGCGGAAGGGTAGAGCAGAAGAAGGCGAAATAAGTAAGCGCGCCGAAAACTCACTTCAAATCCAAATAAGAAATACCGTATAAACAACCCCTCACTCAACTTTGTACAACGTCAATTCAAGCCGTGACACGGTGTCATCCGTGAAAAAGTATAAACCAAAGTACCAAATCGCATAACACAATGTATCTCATCTTCACATCTCAATATCACGAAACTCATTGTCAAATCTCTTCAACAAATCTCATAAAGTCCAATTCTCGTTATCACATCATATCATCAACCCGACCCACATTATATAATCCATTGACCAATTAATAACATATTTGAGTAACCGTATTGCACCAATTTGCAGCCCAACAACCAATATATATATCTATGCCCAGACCAACAAGCTTCTAGTATTTGAACAACATTATCCTAATTCACATTCGTTTATACCCATGAAATCCGATCCAACTCCACGAGACGCAATACATTTAATATTAAAAATTAATATCAAGTTACATATTTCCACAAGGCGCATAAACGAGATGCTCAAGAGATTAAAATATCAACAATTATGCTTAATCATCAAATGTCCATTAACCATTATTACCAAGTCCACTTCGTCCGATTGAACAAATACGTTGATGATACGTTAATCCCACACCAATTTATCCAATAGAATATCATGGTCCATCCAAAATAATATATATTTGTATCAATAACAATTTTTCAAATGAGCAAGTTCCAACAAATTATGGTTCATGGGCCCGATTCACATAAATTGTCCAAGGCTTGAGCACTTCTCAAGCCCACTCAGACCGGTACTCAAGCCGTTTCGGACCATGTTTACAATTGTTAATAATCCCACCTTACCCTAATAAACTAGGGTATATAAGAGCACACATATCTTATTGAACCCTAAAAATCCTCACAATATCACGCCTCTTTTTAGCTTTAAACCCTAATCTCTCTCACTCATGAAACCCTAACACTACTTCACAAGAAACTCCGCCTCCCTCTATCTCATTCACAAATCTGCTTAACCAAATCCAAATCAACGCGTCACTTATCACCCTAATCTCCTCCATATCAAATCAACCTCAAATCTGGGAACGATTACCAACCACAAGTTGCAATACTCTTTGAATAACCTCGCCACAGAGATGGCTTGAGGTGTGGACATGGTTCCAAACATGTATGCCACAGGGATGGCAAGAGAAAAGATTTTGGAAACGAGATCAAACCATGAAAGATGCAACATAGACACGTTCTTCAAGACCTAATAAGGGTCTCAGGTAGGCACTAATTGATGAAGTCTCAAGTATTTGATGTTGGTCTTATAACGAGTTAAAGAAATGATTTAACATACTTGTTAAAAACATGTCTTTATATTCGGATAGTATCATAGATCTATGAGGATGTTGGTTCAAGCAAAGAAAATCTTGTTTTTAAAAGGTTGAAACTTATGAACCATTTTTGAGATTATGTTAATTATTTGTTTGAGTCATGTAAATATGTAGATTGTGAGTTGGGGTGTGAACGAATTAAAGAAGAAGAAAATAACTTTGTATTTATTTTGCTTCTCATTCTAATTCGGATATTAGTCGAAGTTAGGCTTCAAAGATTGGAGCATCTCGTTTTCATTCACATTTAATATTTGGGACGAGTCATGTGAAGTATGTAAGATTGTTGTAGGATAGAGTTGTGATGATAACGAGTCATATGTATGTAGTTTGAGGTAACTATGATGTTGGACCGATGAAGTGAATTAACTGAGGTCTTGATGTAAAAATTTTGGTATTATTGGTCATGTGGTCAAGTCTTTTACTCTTCATAAGTCGCTATTAACTGAGGTAACTATGATGTTGGACCGATGAAGTGAATTCTTCTTCCTTTCTGTTTCAGTAAGTTGCTATATGGAGTCAAGTTGCAACATCAGTTTTACTCTTCATAAGTCGCTATTGACCTGACAAGTCGCTAACAAATCGTTGACTTATAAACATAAGTCGCTATCATTATTTTTCAAAAACAAGTCGCTATATCATTTGACTCAATAATCAAATGAAAACCACAACTCGCTTCCACAAGTCGCTATATATATTTTTGACTCAAAAGTCAAAAAGAACAAAAAAAAACAAACCACAACTCGCTTCATTATCAGATATAACTCGCCTTTGACCAGGTCAACACATCTTAGAATGACAAATCGCTAAGAAACAGTGTACAATGAATCGGGCGTTTTGACAAGTCGCTAAGAAGAACTTGACCAAGTCGCTATGAAGAGTAACCGGAAAAAGCGAAGGCTGCATATGTTTTGACCTCTTGCAGTGACGAAAAACCCATTTAATTTTGACCACTGATATGACCTTAAAACCTGACCATATGACCACATGACACAACAGATAATAGACTGAGACATTTAGTTTAAGACCAAATACAGGATACTTACAAGATTGTTTAAAAAACTGATATTACTTAAAAGTAGGAAAACAAAATTTTCGACACACAAAATTGGTACACAATCAGTTTTAAAAACAAGTATCAAAAACCAACAAACAAAGTAACCATGGAACTAAACAACACAAATCAACACAACATAAAAACCTTGGCTCTTGATACCATTTGTAGGATCACAAATATTATTGTGTTTGATGATTCGGGTGGTCTTGGATGATGGAAATACATGTTAGCCATATTTATAGAGATAAAGAGATGAGAGGGTGTTCTTGGTAGATACTTGGTTTACAAAAAGCAAGGTTAGATTATGAGAAGCACCACCCTTCCAAGGATGGAAGAGGTATTTATACTTACATACTACACGACCTCTGACGACGGTTCGTGGATCGGTATCTGATGGGTAAAGACCCGTCCTTCCTCCACGGTGTTGCACTAAACTAATCTACGCTACAAACTAACTAATTAACTACTAAATAACGTAAATAACGACACGTCTACGAGCTAACATATGCTAGACCATAATTGGGGTGACCGACACTTTAACATGGAATTTCCAATTCCTAACAAAGGTCTAGTAGAAGGAATACCAAGGATAAACCATGCATGACAGATTTATGATGCATGCTTATTTTGAAAACACAGTAGGTGTTAGGATTTAGTAAATCCAGTTATTAAAGAGTCGGTCACCTCAAGTATATATGTAATCGTTAGAAAGCTCGTAGTCGTTGATTATTATAAGTTAAGTAGTATTTAGTTAAGTAATATCGTGGAGGACGGACGGGTCTTTACCCACTGTATGCCTGATCCACAGCCCGTAGGTGGCGATTTATGTAAGGACTATAAATACTCTCTACCTCCCAAGGTAGAGAGTTGGAGCTCATAATAACACTTTCATTTTCTCTCACTAAGTTCCCAAACCTCTAACTCTTTCTCTCTCTAAAACCTCTTGTATACGCCTACTTGTGGTTATGATCTAGTGTGTTTGTGAAATCCAATATGTTACAAATGGTATCAAGAGCCATGGTTTGATCATCTCTTACATATCCTTGGATTTCTAGTGGTTTTTTAGATGGTTTTGAGTTTGAAAAGTTTAGTGGTTTTGCATCATTTGGTTTATTTCTTGTGTTAAAGTTTGAATTTTGGGTGTACTTTTGTGTTTAGAATCATTGTATGTGCTTGGGTTTTGATTTGGTAAGCTTGAATCACTGTGGTTGAGCTTGTTTTGGATTGAAAAGTGTGTTTTTGAAGTTTTTCTTGGTAGCGACTTGGTTCTCGTAGTGAATTTCATCTTAGCGACTTGCTTCAGTAAAAGGTAGCGAGTTGTAGTATTTTTTTGGTAGCGACTTGGTCCTAGCGACTTGTCTTTTGAGACAAGCCGACAAACAGTACACTTAGTGGATTCTCCACTACGGGTAGCGACTTGGTGAAGTTAGCGACTTGTACTTAAGTTTCTTAGCGACTTGGTGTTAGCGAGTTGCTATTTAGTGACTTGACGACTTAGCGACTTAGCGACTTGTTGTCATAATTATCGACTTGGTGGTAGCGACTTGGATCTTAGCGAGTTGTTCTTTAGCAACTTGGTGTCTTAGCGACTTGTTCGTTGGTGCTTAGCGACTTGGTTCAAGGTTTCTTAGTGACTTGGTTGAATTTTTGGTTTGATTTAGTAAAATCTGAAAGAATCTATTTCTCATAATCATGAGTTATAAAATCCGTGTAATCTTTAAACATGTCTACCAACGTATCTACAATTATCTCCATTGTTGTCGAGGATGTTCAAGCGGTGGTTCGAGATACTCATCCACCCATGCTTGATGGCCCGACTACGACTCTTGGGCTCAACGAATCGATTGTACTTGTCTTGGAAAGGAAAATGGGGTCAACATTCTCAAATCCATTGATGAAGGACCTTATCGATTGAGACTACAAGAGACTTAATTGATACATTGCGCAGATGGAATAATGATCTATGGAATAGATAGACCAAAGACGTATGATGAGCTCAATGATAAGGAGAAAAAGAGATTCGATCTTGATATCGAGCTTCTAACATTATACTTCAAGGTCTTCCAAAAGATATCTACAAGCTTATCAATCACAACACCGAAGCCAAGGCGGTGTGGGATAATGTCAAGATGCTTCTCTCGGTTACGAATTAACTATGGAAGACAAAGAATCACAATTGTATGATGAATTTGAGCACTTCAAGATGAAACCGGATGAGAGTGTCTATGAGTATTACGTGAGATTCCACAAGCTTGTAAATGATATGAGAAATATCAAAATGACCATGCCAAACATTCATTGAACTCAAAGTTTGTGAACAACATGAATCCGAATGGCACAAATTTGTCACCTCGTGAAGCTAACCAAAGGATTGAAGAACACCAACTATGAGCAACTATATGCCTTCCTCTTGAGAATGAGACATGCCATGTTTGAAAAAATGATTCTTAATCGGTTCAAATCGAAACAGGAGAAACAAGTTCATCAAATGATTCAACATCCTTTTACACCAATGTTGGGATTACAACCAAAGCTTCACAAGTCATACCTCATCGGTAATGGTAATTACAAGCTCATTCCCGATCCATCATATAAGCCTCGGACTCTAACACACTCATGGAAAACTTCATCAACCAATTGTCTCTCATGGTTAGTCAAAACATGAACTCTCTCCCACACACCAACAAAACCTCGAACAACATCCAATCCACACAATCAAGCCACCGTCGAGATGGGAAGGTTATGGTACAACCAATTCAAGAAAGGCGATACGAACAAGGAAGAGGTGGAGTCGGTAGAGGATATGTGGCAAATCGAATAGGGAAGGAATGAAAATCGGGGACAAGCAAAGCCGATCAAGTGCTACAACTGTGGTGGTGAGGACATATTGCAAGGAATGCACATCGCCAAAACGCCTCGAATGCAGTACTTGAGGATAAGATGTTGCTTGTGCAAGCTCGGGATAATGGAGCGACTTTGGATGAAGAGGAGTTATTGTTTCTTCTTTGAGGGAATGCCAAGACATATGATGCGGATGTGGATGAGCAACCAATTCGGAAATAGGTCACAATCATCGAATGCCTTTCAAGTACCGGATCGTGATGCATTTGACTCGATGTCGATGATGAACCTCTTGCCTGAGACAATCTTCATGGCTAGCATCTCACCTATGGTCTCTCCAAAGATCTCTTCACCACAACAGAGCTCGTCCATCCAAAGAATCAATCATTTCGAGGTACTAAAACTATACGATGAAGTTGATGTGCAAAGATACATGACGGTACAATCAATCACAGTAATTATTGAGTCGAATATTGAAAATATGGGTAATATCAATGTTGTCCCATATGATCAATATGTGAAACAAAGTGAAAGTGAGATTGTACCAAGTGATGCATCTTCTACGATCAATGATGACTATGTTTTTATGAATACACCGCATGTGCCCCGAATGATTCTGTTATCTCCGAACTTAATGCCTATAAAGAACGAGTTGCTATTTATGAACAACGTGCTAAGTTTGAGTTAACCTCCGTGAGCGAAATGGATGACCAAATGCGTACAATTATTAGAAAAAGTAATTTTAGAGAAGAAATCTTAAAACAAGAGTTAAACTCCTTACAAGAAAAGCTTTCTAAAACTGTTAAGCAAAAGCAAGAGCTTCAAGATAATGTTAAAGTTCTTAAACAAGAATTTAACGCTAAGGAATCAAAACTGTTGAATGAGTTTTCTAATCTAAAAACTTTGAAAAACAAGCTTGAAAATAAGTTGTGCGTACAAGGAAATACCATTCGATCGCTCACTTGATCACTAAGCATAGAGTCTTAAGTGATAAGCATAGCATTCCCTTGTTGAGGAACCAAATCCGAGAGGTCATTAAAAGGCTAGAGCTGCTAATAAGATTCTTTATGATGGTAATGAAATCCTTAAGCCTAGGCGAAACCTAGTTGCGGTGAGTGCACTAAGGAAGATAGAAAATTAGATGTTGCATCTAGGGAGAAAATGAATAAGAAGCTAGAAAATCCTAAATGTAAAGAGAAGAACATAACGATCGAACCCCATGATTACAAAAAGGAAAATTGGATCTCCTTGAACATGTTTAAGCCTCAAACGTCAATTAACACCCGAACAAGTGTTCGAAAAAAGGATTTAGACAAGCAAAAGCGAAAAATCATGTTGAAACAACCCTCCCTTAGGAAAATGCTGCAGCTATGTGTATCCTCCAAATACACCAATGCATTTAGTTCCTAGAGCTATTGCCACTAAAAGCAAGACCTTAATCAATCAATATGTTATATTTCAATTATTTGTTGACTTTGAGAAAACTTGTAAGAAAAGGATCACACCCACTGGGATAAATGAAGGGGAAAGAGGTTTTGAGCAAACAAAAGAATGCTATTTAACGGAGGTCATGCCTTTCTTTAAACAATTAAAAGATCAATTTGAGAGTCTTAAAAAGGGGATGGATTCAGATATTAAAGGAATGGAAAAGGAATTTGATGCAATGATAGTTGAGGTTAGTGACTATGAGCGAGCATTAAAATATAATGAAATTGAGAGGAAGAACTTGCATACCTTAAATGAGAATCGATTTGGAATGTATCTCTCAAGATGTGTTCTACATCGCTACTAATTGTTCTATTAATGCTTCTCAATTTCATGAATTATCTGTTGCTTTGAAAGTCTCCCATGATCGTGTCATTGAGCTTGAAATCAAAAACTCTAAACTAAGTGAGAAAATTGAACAGGATGATCACGACAATTTGGTAAAACATTTTTCTAAGCTAGAAGTTGAACATTTTGATTTACAACTAAAATATCAACATCTCAAAGAAAATGTTAAAACCTCAAACATCAAGATATCCTCGGATGTTCCAGAGTTTGATGCAGTTTTTGAATTAAACAAACGTGATGAACAGATTCAAGCTCATCGTAACACGATCAGAAAGTTGAAATCCCAAATTTCTCAATTAAAGGGTGAAAAGAACAATGTGACTGGCTCCCAAATGCCTCCTCCTTTAGATTCTAAGAATTCTCAAAATTTTCATCTTCAAAACTTGGTTAATGTTTTACAAAAAGAAAATGAGAGTTTTCTAGAAGAAAATGAAAGGTCAAACAACATTTCAATGAGTTATTTGAATCAATAAAGGTCACTCGTAACAATAATAATGAAAAAATAACTTCGTTGCAAAAGGAAATTGAGAATCTGAAGAGTCAGGTAAAAGGGAAAATGCCAATGACCAATGAAGAGAATGGTGTATCAAAGGTGCGTGCTTGTAATAAATATGCTTTGTCTGTGAAATATGTTCCTCCTCATCTTAGGAACAACAAACTTGCTATTCAAACATATTTCTCATACCTTAAGGACAGCCTAGAATGTCTCCGTGAGATTGTTGAAGAGGATAAGTTAGATAAACCACTTGATAATGCAATTGGCCATGCATGCTTATATGCCAAACGATCTCAAGAACTTCTAGAATGCTTAATTACAATATGCCCTAAATCCTTAGGTGAGCAAGTTAATCCCTTGATACCTTGTTCTATGCCTAGTGCCAAGTATGAAATTCATTCAATGCCCAATGTTATGAATGTGAACTTTGTGTGCCTTCAAGCGATTCGGATCCTGCACCTCTAGAGTTAAGAAAGTGAACTTGATGTGCCTTCAAGTAGTTCGGATCAAATGCAAAAAGTAGCAAAACCAACTAATGTTCCCATTCCTCTACAGAGTAATCAGTGACATTAAAGCAAGCGGGTCAAAGTCTCAAGAAAATACAAGGAATGATAGGACCTCGCATGCTAGGAATGTTCGATGGAAGAAAGTAAAAGATCACCTTAGGAGAATTTGAATAAAACGAATCGTGTTGTTTCTAGTGTTAGCTCTAAGCGTCTCAGTAATTAATGCGAATTTTGCTACTTTTGGCAAAACATGTAATGATGGTTGCGTGATTTACATTACTAATCTTGAATGTGGTGTGAATGATTTGTCTAATCTTTGTCAAATGCCCGATTAAATCATTAATGTTAAAAATCAAGCTAAAAAGGCTAAAAGGCAAAGGCGTGAAAAGTTAGAAAACAGTGGAAACCCACAGAAGGAAATTTAGTAATATAGGTTATCAATGGATACCTACTAGCCGTAAGATTAATGAGTTGTGCCCTAAATTCACTAAGTCAGTGCCCACTAGTAAATGGATGCCTACTGGTAGAACTATTCCCTTAAGAAGTGAACATACTTTGAATAGGTCAAATACGGACACTAGCACTGCATCTATTTTTCATGATTCCATTTTTTCTACCTCTGATGTGGGTGTTCCAATCAATGTTACTAACCAAATGGAACCCATTCTTGCATGGGGATCCCAATTATCCGATTATCCATTCTTGTCTGCATGTTCAACTGCGATCGTTCAAATCGTTACGTGGTACTGGACTCAGTTGTTCCAAGCATATAACTGGAGACCGTCGCGCTCATGAACTTCGTGAGTAAATTCATCAGGACAGTTAGATTCAGGAACGACCATTTTGGTGCTATTTTGGGCTATGGAGACTATGTAGTTGGTAAAAGTGTAATCTCCAGGGTATATTATGTAGAAGGTCTTGGTCATAATCTATTCTCTGTTGGTCAATTCTGTGATTCCGATCTAGAAGTGGCTTTTAGAAAACATACTTGCTTTGTTAGGGAACTTGATGGTGTGGAATTGTTAAGAGGAACTCGTGGTTCAAATCTATACACCATCTCTATCGAAGACATGATGAAGTCCTCTCCAATCTGCTTGTTGTCAAAGGCTTCGAAAACAAAATCATGGTTATGGCATCGTCGTCTCAATCACTTGAACTTGGCACCATTAATAACCTTTCCGAAAGGATCTTGTCGAGGCTTACCCGGATTAAAATATGAAAAGATCATCTTTGTTCGACTTGCCAATTGGGAAAAAGCACGAAATATGCCCACAAACCAAAACCCATAAACTCGATAATGGAAGTTCTTCATACCCTTCATATGGATCTATGCGGACCAATGAGAGTGCAAACTATAAATGGGAAGAAATACATTCTAGTAGTTGTTGATGACTATTCTCGATTTACATGGGTAAAGTTTTTAGGACAAAGGATGAAACTCGATGTCATCATCAAACTTATCAAACGACTTGAGTTCGACTCAACAATCTTGCCGAATTGTTCGAGCAGACAATGGAACGAGTTTGTTAACAAAGACTTAATTCAGTTTTATGAAAGTGTTGGAATCGGTCATCAAAGAAGTGTTCCACGAACTCCTCAAAAGAACGGTGTAGTTGAAAGACGAAATCGAACTCTTGTGGAAGCCGCAAGAACAATGCTAATTTATTCAAAAGTTCCAATGTTTCTATGGGTCAAGCCATTGCTCTTGCTTGCTACACCCAAAATCGCTCCCTTATACACACTCTCATGACAAAACTCCATATGAACTGGTCCATAAACGAAAACCTAATTTATCCTACCTTCGTGTGTTTGGTGCTTTGTGCTATCCAACAAATGATGGTCAAGATTTAGGTAAGTTAAGAGCTAAAGGCGGACATTGGAGTTTTGTAGGTTATGCATCAAACAAGAAGGGTTACCGTATCTACAACAAAAGAACTCGAAATATCATGGAAACAATTCACGTTACGTTCGATGAGTGACCGGTCAAATGGCTCCAGGACAATCCAGTTATGGACCCGCATCTCAACCTTCATCAAGTAGTCCTATCAGTTCTACTCTTGTTTCAAATTCCTCTCCAGCAACTCCTTATGTACCTCCATCAGAAGATGATTTAAAGAAATTGTTTGATCCAATGTTTGATGAACACTATGAACCAAATGTTGATGAAATGTCAATTCCATCAACAGAGGTTGCTCCTGTCCCTGTGAATGAAGTCAACCCTTCAGTCTCAATATCATTAAGTCAAGAAGAGTGTGCTGCTGATCACCCTGTCTCATCAACAAATCATCAATCATCAAATGTACATCATGGAATTGTTTCTGGCATCAATGATGAAGTTAATCCCTTTGCCACTCCCAAGATGCTCCATTTGAAAACATATTTGCCCACGAACCAACACCGAACCATCTTCTTCGGAGAAATCAACTCTTCTACTTCAGTTCCTCAACAACAACCACATGAACACCTTAGAAAATGGACACATGATCATCCATTGGACAACATCATTGGAAACCTCGCTCGTCCGGTATCCACTCGCGAAACAACTTGCAACCGATGCCTTATGGTGCTTCTTCAACTCCGTACTTTCTAAGGTCGAACCAAAGATGTTAAACCGCCATGAATGAAGACAATGGTTCAATGCCATGCAAGAAGAAATTCATGAGTTTGATCGACTTAGATGTATGGGAATTAGTACCGCTCTCCGATTGTACTATGATCATTGCTCTAAAATGGATCTTCAAAGTGAAACTTGATGAGCATGGTGATGTTTTAAAGAACAAGGCTAGATTGGTTGCTAAAGGATATCAACAAGAGGAGGGTATTGACTTTGAAGAATCATTTGCTCCTGTTGCTCGTATCGAGGCTATAAGAATCTTCTTGGCTAATCTCGCAAGCAAGAATATGGTAGTCTATCGGATGGATGTGAAGACCACATTTCTTAATGGAGATCTGAAAGAAGTGGTTTACGCCGACCAACCGTAGGGTTTTGTGAATCCAGAGCATCCTACTCATGTATATCGCTTGAAAAAGGCTCTTTACGGTTTGAAGCAAGCTCCAGGGCAAGGTATGACACGCTATCAAAGTTTCTTCTTTCAACTGGATTCAGCAAAGGAGCAGTTGACCCAACATTGTTCACCAGAAAGTCATGCAAACATTTAATTCATGTTCAAATATATGTTGATGATATTATTTTTGCCTCGACTGACCCCAATGAATGTAACCGTTTTTCAAAAGAAATGGGTTCCAAATTTCAAATGTCAATGATGGGACAAATGTCATTTTTCTTGGGATTACAAATTTTACAAAGTCCCGGAGGCATTTTTATCAATCAATCTAAATATGCTAATGAGATTTTAAAGAAATTTGGATTTGTTTCTTGTGACACTCTTGATACTCCCATGATAAAGCATACTAAACTGGATGAGGACCACTCAGGGATCATGGTAGACCAAATGAAATATCGTAGTATGATTGGATCCTCGATGTACCTCACAACCGAGAGACCAGACATACTTGTTCATTGTTTGCATGTGTGCTAGATATCGCTAAGCCTACCAAAAAGCACCTTGAATCGGTTAAGCGGGTCTTCGGTATCTCCAAGGAACCATCAATATGGGATTTGGTACCAAGGACACCGGTATGTCACTAACGGCCTATGCGATCTTGATCATGTAGGATGTCAAGATACACATCAAGTACGTCCGGAGGTGCTCGGTTTTGGGTGATAAGCTTGTGAGTGGTCTTCAAAGAAGCAAATGAGTACCTCTATTTCCTCTACAGAGGTGAATACATAGCCATGTCATCTTGTTGTGCTCAAATCCTATGGATGAGATCCCAATTATCGACTATGGCTTTGAATTCAACAAAATCCCTCATCTTGTGATAATAAAAGTGCTATTGCTCTCTCATGCAACAACGTTCAACACTCAAGAGCAAAGCACATCGACATTCGACATCATTTCATCGTGGAGCAAGTGGAAAATGGTGTGGTGGAACTCTATTTTGTGAAGTCGAATACCGGTTAGCGTACATCTTCACCAAAGCTCTTCCTAGAGAACGTTTTGAGTTTATCCTTCCACGACTTGGTCTTAAGAGCCTTCAACCGAAACACTCAAACGTCTTCAAGAGGAAAACAAGGAGTAAAGGTTATTGTTCATCATCTCTTGTAAATATCTATTCAAAAGCAAAATACAAAATTACAAAAAAGCAAATAGAAAATATAAAATTTTCAAAAAATAAAAATTAAAAAATTCCAAAAATATTGTCATTTTGTCATGTTTTCCTCAATTCGATAATATCTACGGTCTTTGTGCTGTCATTCAAAGAATGACACGGGACTTTAGATGTTGTTCGAATGTTCCTAAAAAAATGGGAGAAAGTGAAATAATGGTTTATTGTCATTTCAGGCAGTAACCCGTTTTTCAAAGAAAGAACATAGCCATGCCTTATCTTGTTTTTCTAATCTCATGCTATGATTCTATAAACATTTACTTACTATCTAATGAAAACTAATTGCTTTGAAAATAACTCGGACTCTTTTTTGAAAATCATCCGGACTTAACATTTGTCAAAATATCTATCTCTCAATCAACAACTTATGTCATTGATTGAGGGGGAGAATGATTTCAATTAAATCAAAAGGTTATTTGTCATACAATTGCTTTCAAAAGATAATCATGCATGTTTAATCAATGGAGTTTAAAGTCTCAAAATCCGATCCTTATCAGTTAAAACGTTTTCATAATCAAGTCACAATTCTCCTTAAAAGCTTTCAAAATCAATTTAAATCTACAGAGATCACAAATCTCAAATGATTTGATAATTGTGATCGGGGGAGAATTTGTGATTTAAATTAGATTTAAACTGATAATTCGGTAAATGGTTTTATAAGAATGTACAAGTTCTCCTTCCCACATGTGCCAAACAATTTCAAATTTTCCATGCACATGTTGAGGGGGGGCATCTATCTTAAACCACAAATATTTGAAACGTGATCAATTTATTTCAGTGTGCAGTCTTTTCCTAATATGTGCAAAACATTTTCAAATATCTATGCACATATTGAGGGGGAGAAACTATTTTGAAAACCAAATTCTATATATAACTACTCTTAGATGCAAGCCAACCCCTCAAAGATGAAAATTATTTCTATTACAAAATGATGCTTGATGCAAATGTTGAGGGGGAGCTCTTGTTCTAAAAATATCAAGAACAATTCAGGTACAAAATGCTTTGATAATATATCACAAGTAACTGGATTGATTTTCAAATGGTTTTCAATTGGTTCCAATGGCGATGAACAATACCAAATAGACCGACCAACTTTACTTTATGTATGGTGATATAAGGACGATAAGGTTAGGTATTTGTTCCCATGATCCGCTAAAGCCGGAGGGATCTACCAGGACAATCCACTAGATAGTGTAGAAGTCCTTAGGTATATTGAAAAAGGAGAAAAGTGAGATATGGGAAGAGTGCGGACTGAGATAGAGCTAGTCTTGGAATAAACCCAACAAGGTTCTAGTTATGAAGTCTCGTAAGCAATTGAAGGGGTTGAAGAATGAAAAGAATTGAATGAGAAAAGGGTGAAAACAAATAGCCTCCAATTATTCAACCTTAGGGCATATACCGGGTTCAATTCATATACTACTTGGTGGTTACCAAGGTAACATCGGTATTGAAGACAAGGCGTCATGGACCCAAAGGACGACCGCACTTCAACTTCCCAAACCACTCAAGTTCCTCTTAAAAGGACTTGTTTCATTCTCACGGGAACATACATTATCTATCGACTTTCTCTTAGAGTTTGTTGATATTGAAGTAGGAGACCTCTCCCTAGTCTCCGACATAGGATCCAAATATGCACAATTGAGTCTAGAGCCACGAGATCATCTATAAATCTCATTAGGACACTTTCAATGAAGACTCTCTGCTTCACACAATGTGGAAAGAGATTATATCTTATGAGTCCTACGCATTATCCTTGTGGTATTGCTGAACATCCGAGTGATATGCAAACATATTCACAATGAAGATGGAAAGCCTTCGAGCCAACATCAAACAAGCTCTTGGTGGGTGGCATGTGAGATCTATTCAATAGATCAACCATGTGACAACCGAGCAGAAACAATGGGGCGATTCAATCTTTTGAATCAATCTTGGTTCAGTTATGGATTGACGGATACCTTTGAAAACCGGTCGTTGTGCTTAAAACTCTTTTCTTTAGCACATCGATCGTGTACAAATATTTCAAAATAAAAGGTGTTTATGATTGATAATTGATTTTCATTAAAACCTTCGTTGTATTGCAAAACAATTTCTATTGAGCGATACACGATTGTTTTTCAAATCTCTTTCATCAATCGGTGAATCTCTATTCATTGGTTCACTCACTCCGTGTTGTCTTCTTTGAGACGTTCGGTTTGAGAACGACTAGAGCACCGCGAAACCCCGTCAAGGAAATTCTTGAATTATACCGATCACAAAGTGATTTGTCTTGATCAATGGTGAACCGTGGGCGTGTACTCAATTCAACGAAGTGATCAAAGACACTTTCGTGCGCTTTATTGCTAACTATTGTATGCGTGTATGCCCTACGCTTGCGTACCGATCGAATGAAGCGGTCAATCCATAGCCGCATGCTCACTCAACACATTCATCTCTAAAGAAATCATGATAAGTGCATCAATGACTCGATAATTGTTAGTGCAAATATTACGATATTTAATCTATACGGCCTCGCTTGTTTTGATTGATGACAAACATGTAACTTGTAATACATAACGAAATGTACAAGTTACTTGTAATTACATTTGTCTCAACATACATTCAACACCTCTCGATGTCTCAAGTCCTCGTATGTTACAACACGTGTTCGTATATGTTTGTTATGTGGCATTATGATCAAACCCATTAACAAATCATTTAGAATGTTTAAAATACGCTTAGAGTCACTAAGTATTTTAATAGGTTAACCATTCTATTTCGAACCTCATTTTACATTTTGCATTCACAAGTATTTCAAAAGGTAACTAGACATTTTATCAACTAGTTACATAATACATTTTACAAGTTTACTTTGATAAACCTTTAATCTAAAATGGAAATACATGTTACATCATGTCATGCATCATCTTTGAAATCCTTGGAAGATCACTTGAATATTTTGGTTAGATTGACACTCAATATATCAAATGTGATCTTAGTAAGATTTGGTAATATCTTGGAAAGATTTGAAGAAAGATTTTTAGATTTTATGTCGTACCCACGGCACCAAATTGTATAAAGGACGGAACCCTTTAAGGGTCCGTGGTCCGTGGACGCCCCGTCCACTTTTGGCTATAAATAGAAGCCCATTGTTTTCCCATTTCTTCACCACTTCAAAAGCAAATCTTCTCCACCTTCTTGCATACATTTAGATCAATCATTAACAATGTAGTAACACATATTAAACACCCTAATGATCATGATCATAATGCTTCTAACATTCATCTTTGTTGTAAGCATACTCTTTGATCAACCAAGGAAATCTTGGAGATCTAGCCATCCCCACTCACCACAAGTTGAAGATCTATCACAAGAGGTTTAGGGAACTTGTGATCTTCATCATGAAGGCTTCCTATCAATGGAAGTTCATTTAGAAGTAGTTATTCATATCCATTAGACATTTGTGTCATGGATCATTAGTGTAAACATCATTGCATCATAACAACACTTTCACCAAACTAGATTAGATGGTTTATGTGTTTGTGCCATAAAACACAAGGTTTATTATGTTGGGCCATAAAACATATTGGGAGTGGTTGTACCCTTGTAAAAGAACTCGACATCTAGCTTAGTGTCGGAAATATTGTATAGGCGACGTTAGGTTGGTTCTACCTCGAACTAGAACTCGGTATTTAGCTTTGTACCGGAAAAGTGTAGCGACGATTGTAAGGTTTTCTCCGCCGAGAAGGGAGCTTGTTGATTTAGTGAAGTAACTCTCGAGTTGGGTACTGGGAGTGGAGTAGGCGGAAGGAGATCCGTGACCGAACCACTATAAATCCTCGTGTTCGGTTTGCACTTTCCTTTCTTTATCTCTTTACTTTTATACTTGCACTAAACTATTGTTTGTGATGTGGTTTGATGTTCATGATTGTGTGACAACTTGGTTTACCATGCTTTATATTAGTCACAAACAATAATTGGTACTTTCATATTATAACAAGCTTAATAAGCGATTTGATACTAAAGATCTAAAGTTTTTAAACAGTAACGATTCACCCCCCACGCTTCCACAATTGGTATCGAGCCACGTAGCTCGATTTTCAAAACAAATGGTTTTTAAAATAGAGTACGATCCATGTATCAAATTACCATTGAAGCGAAAAATAATATGAAAAATGCTTTGCTTGTTATACTTAGAAATTTTGTTGTTAAATGTAACTTTGTATACAAGCTTGAAGGTTTTCTTGAAAAGTAAAATAAAAAGTTTGTTGAAAGAACTAGTAAGTATTGTATTGTGTGCTCATAGAAAATTTACGAAGAAATATGATTTTAAAGAAGTGTTTGGGATAACTATAAATCTAGTTGAAAAATCACCTCCGTAAATGTTTAAGATAAGTTACATAAGTAGATATATTGTTAAATATGTGTATTATATGTTTACTATGAAATCTAGTAAGTCGCACACGCTTTCTCTATGTCAAATACTAGTTTTGGTGAATCTGTCTCGAGAGGACCACGGCACCAAATCTTATAAAGGGCGGATCCCTTTATTTGGTTCCGTGGAATCCGTATGTACAGATGCGCTTTTGGGCAACTTCAAAAATCATAACTAATTAACCGTAAGTCCGCATTTAGTCGAGCCACCTATCATTTTAAAGGGAATTGAGTCTACTTTCATTTAAAAATACTCTCATGGCCTGAGTCTAATTTTAAATAAGTGAAATAGACCAAATACTACAGTATGTCTAAAATATTGAGTTTCGCTTTAACATAAAAACTCAAAATTTTGAATCAAGCAATTTAAGTTGGTATTCTTAGAACTTTGATACAACTTCCTTTGAAACTAAATAATTTGGTAATATGTTTAAAGGAAACTAATCAAGCTTGGTATACATCGTCATATTTAAACGCAAAATGACGAAAAGTGTCTTTCTTGTTATGCTATGCTAAATGACCACTTGTTTATGTTGTTTGCATATATGTTGCTTGCTTATTTTTCAAATTGTTGTTTACACTTGTTTGTTTGCATAATATAAGTGTCAATCTTGCCATGTTATTTATTCACTTGTTTGACGATTTCTTGTTTATGCACAATAGGTTATTTGCTAGATTTTGTGCACTAAGTTGGAAAATTATTTTACCATCGCTTGTAGAATTAGATCACTTCGTTTGCATAGGTTACTAACATCTCGCATAACTTATGAAATGTCATAACTCACTTAGCAATGAGTACTAAGTAAATTAGTCAAGTACTTTGAAAATGAAGGTGTTAAGAGAGTGTTTGGTACAAGGACAAAAACAATGTTGTATGATGTAATTTATTTGTTTTTACTTTGTAGGATGATAATATGACTTAAAACAATGTTGTATGCTAACCGGTTTATGCAGTGGATAGCACAAGTGTGTTATCAATTTTACCCATTTTCACTTTTATGTGAAAATCGTTAGCCTTGGTCAAAGTCTATGCTCCACTATATTTGTATATGTGGTATCGACTTTTCCTAACTAGAAGTAATTAATGTCACATGTTTTAAGCAAAATTTCGTGTTTCGAAAACTCCCGACACCTAAAAATGGGTCTGTGAACTTTTCGATGTCCACGGATCGACGGCACCAAAATGTTGGTACCGTCTCGTTATGTATTTTGGTACCGCCATACCAGACAGCGGACCAAAGCGGCACCAATTTAAGGGTTCCTACTGTAAAGAAATGGTGCCGTGAATCCTACAAGTAAGTTATTGAATTTTACTAAATCCTGTAATCTAATTTACCAAACTTCGCTTCTAAGATAGTTGTTAATGCATATCTTTCATACCTCACTCAACACATCCTCAATGGATTAACTTAGGATGTTTGACATGATTTTAGACACTTCCATCTCATTAGAAACTACCATCTTTGTATGGATTAACATCAAATCCATGAATCCTTAGTTCCATAAATCAACACATTCAAGATGATCATTTTCACACCTTCATCATTACTTTTCCTCAAGCTTAGCATTTCTTAAAGTAAAATCAAAATGACTAAATCCTTAACCTCAAATAAGCCACTTAAGAAAACCACTAGGATTAGCATTCGATCTTGTTGCTTCATTAACTTGAGCTCTTCATCCTCAGACTCATTACCTCTCAACATCTCATCACCCATTCAAGATGTGAACTTTCTAAACTTGAGTACTCCAACTCCACCACCAAAAATCACCCACCATCATCCAAAACAACTTTACTACCAAAGTCTCCAAAGCTTGTTCCTATCAAACTTTGTGCAACACCACCAACATCTCCTCACCCATTTGCGGATGACTTAGATGACTTACCGAGACTAATAAACCTGGACTCATTATTTGCAAAGATATCATACACAAGTCTAACATATGACTATAGATATTGTTTTGTATCTACATGTATTGCCTCACCTGGTTAACATGAAAATAATGTGTCATCCTTCAAGACAATAAGTATTTACATCGAGTCATAACTCACACATATGTTAAATACATATTATCAAGTCTTGTTATCCTTGAGTTCAATCTAAGCTTTATAACCTCAACAAATTAGGATTGACAACTTAAGTATTTCATCCGAAATATTCAAGTATATGCGACTTACGATTGTAGTCATTAAAAGTCATATCCGAAAATCAACACCCAAGTATTTTAACAACACATGTTGAAACACTTATCCAAAACAAAAACCCACGGTGCCACTTATCCTCTTTGACACCTACTATCCTCTTCCATCTTTTGGCACTATTAACCGTATTGCTCATGAACTTCCAAGAGTATACTTTAAATCAAACGTGCCTTTCAAGGTGAACCTATACCTCAGCCCCTAAGCTTCATAGACATAACCAAAACTTCAAGCACTTCACCCGCTAGTTGTAGTAACCAATGAACCATAAGAATTAGTATACGTATTTTTATGTTCAACATCCGTGGACAAATAATCAACCTAAGTACTCCCATAGCACAACAAACCCCTACATCACCACATCCTTATTTAGACACACTAGAAGACCTACCACCTAGATCAACCAATCCACCATCCTTGCCATCATTTGAATTCGTTGAGTGTATTGCTCAAAAGCCCTTGTGTCCAACACTTGTATCGAATCAAATGCACGCTTGAACAAACTCAACCATCCTTTCCCACATATAAGGACTTAGATAATTCATTATGGCTAGAACCTCAACTATCAAATAAGCATGGTGCTCTTGGTAATTGTTGTCAATTTCCACTAGGTATAAGTAGTACTACCTTCACAAATAATCAAAGTATTAGTAATACTTTGTCGTTAAACTTCAAATCAACATTTTAACAACATATGTTAAAATGCAATCTCAAAGCCAACATCATACACCCCAAGCAACAATGACTCTTGAGGAGTATACATAAGAAACTCGAGTGAATTCCTCTTGTCATCATCTAGTGAATATAATCTTGAAACCAAGTTTATTTAGATGGGACTATCCGATTCAAACACTTTGGCTTCATATCTTCATTTAGGAAAACATGATGTTTTGAAGAACATTATGACTAAGATTCATGCGTTAAGCTTTCATTTTGTTAAAAGGATATTGTATATCCTATGCATCACTCTTGCGACATAAATAGTTGTGTTACAAGAGATTTCATTACACCTCATTAGCTAAATGATCTTGAAACAAACATCTACAAGTTCTGTGAACTAGCATATCCAATTCATCTTGTCATACTTGTTTTCATAAGCATGATAACTTTATCCCATGGGATAATCTCATTTGTTGAAAGATACTATTTGTATCTATTTCCTTTCAAGCGTACATCATAACCTAACCTTGCTCAAACCTTGTGCACATCCAAGGTTGAAACTACACATCTCTAGAACATACACATGATCTATTGAAGTTAGTAACCTTATTTAGATTCTTGTCAAATAAAGTTCCAAAGAGCTTTCTTGAGAACATTCTTAATTTAACATATTCCATTTCCTAGTCTTAGATAATCAAATCACTTTTTAAGTATCCACTTCAACATAAAAGATGTCATCCATTAGATCATACAATTAGCTTTGTAATTTGAACAAACCTTAGATTCTAAACACAAGATTAAAACACATCGTTTATCAACACACCATTGTTAAAATTCATGTGTATAACATGACATCTTCATCACCTTAGTTATATTGCATATTAGTTGTGTCACATTAAGCCAAGTATTGGTAAACTATCATCTTTATACACTTTAATAGGCAAAAGTAGGAGTTCCCATCTTTCTAACATGAGAATGATTATCGGAGAATCTATTGCACTAGAAACTCAATTTGACCTAACGGTTGAATTGCTTCCGGAGAGAAGTTGGGTATGTGGAATCACCCGTAAAATGGTCGTGTTTAGCCTTAATTGAGCACCGCTAGTAATAGTCTCATATTCATTCTCCAACTTGAAAATCGCTTTCCTATACTTGCCTAAAGTAAGTGTTAAAACATTGATAGTTTGCCTCGCTTTAGGAATACTAATCAAACAAGTAGTATATATGACTTTTCTTTTAAAATCACTTGCATTGCACTTACATGTGTTGATTACATGTTCTTGTTTAATACGATAAGTTGATTTGACATTATCTTAGTGTTTGATAACTAGTCAAATGTGTAAACCTTAGTACGGTTTTATCTTCATAATGCTTGTATTCTTGTTTCATGCTACTAAACGTTTAAACCTAAACTTTATTTGCATGATACTTACTTTTGAATTATTTTTAGCATGATTCACATGTTAATTATGAACTCATAATATGCCATTTTGATACGTGATAATTTTGATATGATATATTTGTGTTTGAAAGCTATTAGTTGGCATTCATTACATCTATGTGTAGTACGATCCAAATGATACATGCTCCAAATTGTTATGTCTTAAACATGGCTTGCATGAATCTTTCATTTTGTTTCTTTTGCTTCTTGTCACACTATTTGTTTGCTACGTGTGCACATATAATCTGTCAAAGTGCTTTTGGTATGACAAACTTTTAGAAGCTTTTTATCTTACAAATTAATCACATAGATTATTGTATATCCAAGTATGCTTAAGTGGCTAAGTCTAACGACAAAACAATCTCATAATGAAATGTCTTGAATAAAATCGTATTCTTGCATAATATGATTGTTTTGATGCTATCTTGTGCGGTGATTTCTTGTCTACTAAGTGCAATGTGTTGTTTTTGCTTATATAATATGTTATCACTTGATTTCTATCATGTTAACATCTTTTGTCACTAACAAATTTGTTTTGTAGGTTGATAACAAATTATTTGTTATCTCACTTGGTTCTAACTTTTATATGCTCATTTTGTATAATCCCGTTTATTGCTACGTAGATTAGTACTATGCCTTATGGGACCCCTACACTTGCATATAGTTTAAAAGCATGTAGAATTAAGTTCTAGAGGGTTGGCTTTGCATTTTTGTCTTTCAACCGACCTCTTTCCAAATCTCATTTTTGCTTCTGCTTTCCAAAAATCACCTCCATCATTATTTAGTTATAACAATACTCTAATCCTCTTCACTTCCTATTAGGAAACCACATGCCTCATCATACGATCATCTCGTATTAATCGAGAAGAGGTACGTGACTTTAAGGATGAAGTTCATTGTATGCTAACCATCATCCAGAAAAACATCACTAAGCTCATCTCTTTCATTAGCCCGAATAACCTCCTAAACACTTTGTTGTCATTCCTTATTTGATACATTACACATTATGTTGGATGTCCACCAATTAAGGGAGAGAAATTCATTCACATAATTGTCTTCACAAATTTTATGTCTCTTAGACTCTACAATACCAACACATATGTAAACACCACTTAGCTAAAGCCGGTTCATGAAACCACAACTAGTTCAACCTTTTTCGCACCAATATCTCATCAAGTGAAAAACGCATCATGTGTTTTTACAAAACGTCTTCATCTCCACATATAGGATTTTTCTTAAACTAGCACCTTACAACTTCACTATCTAGAACACCATCATAGGATCTTATCCTTTTCTCGCTTATCATGCATGTCCTTGTCGGCAAACGATATATTAATCAAAACAGCCATTTCCAACACGTTGGTCCATCCAACTCTCACTTATATGATGTCATTCTCATCCTCATATAGGTACTCATTATTATTATTAGTATTTTCCATATTGTCTTCACTTCTTTTCAAAGTGATAATCATCCATGTCGATCAAAACCATGCTAATACTACCTTTCCCATTGTCACCTAGAATAGGTCATTTTTATAATTCGTGTCAATCGATGAACGAATTTATCTTCATGTTGTCACTTTTAGATAGAACACATTATTGATTACTCTTGGGTTAAAGCATATGAGAACTTGCTCAAAACAATAGGTTGTTGGCATCAATAAATTATTCAAATCATAACCCTTATGCATCATTGAAATGCAATGTCCATTCATATTTTTTTTTTTCTTAGCTTTGGTCACTTGACATGACGAAAGGATTGCATGAGTCCATATTTTTTATATTTGCTATACATATGAGTTTCTAACTCCTTAATAGCTTCCTACCTAATCACCACCACCTTCCATCACCACTTTCACTAAATCATCACCATCATGGATTAGTGAAAAACTTACTTTTGTAAATCTCGAGTCATCTACCATCACCACATGATTCCTACAAGTAAACCGACACCAACACTAGCACCACTAGTGGCACACCCGTGGGAAACTTCATATCTTCTTTCTAGGAACTATTTTGTAGTTTTTATCACATTATATTCTCACTTTTCTTATGATTGTAATTAGGAGACTACACTTCATGAGATCTTTGATTATATCATTTATCACATATATACATCTTATTTTTCTTTGTGAAAAGATGAAATATATTGCACTAATGTTTTCATTGTAGGTTCATCATCATATACACTTGATTGTATATAATTTACTCATCTAAAGATGAAGTTTGGATCAATTATTTTTCTTATTTTAGGTGCTTCTTGACACCATAGAACAAGGAGGAATGTCCTTTAAGCACTCATATTGCATCGCCTATACACTTGGTTGTATATGACATATTTGTCTAAAGACAAAGCTTCTATTATACTAATATTTATTTTGAAGGTTCATCTTGACGCCCTAGAGCAAGGGAGCTCATCAAGAATTTATCGAGTGCATCTTATATACACTTTGTTGTATATCACTTACTCGTCCAATGACGAATATAGTTTTGCACTAATATTTGTTTTGTAGGTTTTAATTATACCCCGACGCCTCAAACAAGGGGAGCGACCATCAAGGGGAGCATGCACGATTTAGCATCATTCTCACTTTTCAACAAGCATTTGTGCTTCGATAAAAGTGGAGAAAATAGGCTAATATTGCTATGCATTTTTCTTTTCATATATTTCTCATAATTTTGTTGCATAAAACTAACCTTGATGTAGGTTAAGCCTCTTAATTTGATCCATGGATCCGCTACCTAACAAGGAACGGATTGAAGTAGACGATTTAACTTCACTAGGGATGATGCAAGCTCGCCTTTTGGGAGAAATGAAGTTAAACTCAAGGACACGCCTTTTGTTTCGACAAAGGGGAGAAGAGTGTAAACGGAGAAGGTAATGTAAAGGTAGTAAGGATACAAGTAACCTTTACATTTTACTTTCTATTACGCTTACATATATTTGTCATCATCAAAAGGGGAGATTGTTAGTGCAAATATTACGATATTTAATCTATACAGCCTCGTTTGTTTTGATTGATGACAAACATGTAACTTGTAATACATAACGAAATGTACAAGTTACTTGTAATTACATTTGTCTCAACATACATTCAACACCTCTCGATGTCTCAAGTCCTCGTATGTTACAACACAGGTTCGTACATGTTTGTTATGTGGCATTATGATCAAACCCATTAACAAATCATTTAGAATGTTTAAAATACGCTTAGAGTCACTAAGTATTTTAATAGGTTAACCATTCTATTTCGAACCTCATTTTACATTTTGCATTCACAAGTATTTCAAAAGGTAACTAGACATTTTATCAACTAGTTACATAATACATTTTACAAGTTTACTTTGATAAACCTTTAATCTAAAATGGAAATACATGTTACATCATGTCATGCATCATCTTTGAAATCCTTGGAAGATCACTTGAATATTTTGGTTAGATTGACACTCAATATATCAAATGTGATCTTAGTAAGATTTGGTAATATCTTGGAAAGATTTGAAGAAAGATTTTTAGATTTTATGTCGGTACCCACGGCACCAAATTGTATAAAGGACGGAACCCTTTTAAGGGTCCGTGGTCCGTGGACGCCCCGTCCACTTTTGGCTATAAATAAAGCCCATTGTTTTCCCATTTCTTCACCACTTCAAAAGCAAATCTTCTCCACCTTCTTGCATACATTTAGATCAATCATTAACAATGTAGTAACACATATTAAACACCCTAATGATCATGATCATAATGCTTCTAACATTCATCTTTGTTGTAAGCATACTCTTTGATCAACCAAGGAAATCTTGGAGATCTAGCCATCCCCACTCACCACAAGTTGAAGATCTATCACAAGAGGTTTAGGAACTTGTGATCTTCATCATGAAGGCTTCCTATCAATGGAAGTTCATTTAGAAGTAGTTATTCATATCCATTAGACATTTGTGTCATGGATCATTAGTGTAAACATCATTGCATCATAACAACACTTTCACCAAACTAGATTAGATGGTTTATGTGTTTGTGCCATAAAACACAAGGTTTATTATGTTGGGCCATAAAACATATTGGGAGTGGTTGTACCTTGTAAAAGAACTCGACATCTAGCTTAGTGTCGGAAATATTGTATAAGCGACGTTAGGTTGGTTCTACCTCGAACTAGAACTCGGTATTTAGCTTTGTACCGAAAAGTGTGTTTACGATTGTAAGGTTTTCTCCGCGAGAAGGGAGCTTGTTGATTTAGTGAAGTAACTCTCGAGTTGGGTACTCGGGAGTGGAGTAGGCGGAAAGGAGATCCGTGACCAACCACTATAAATCCTCGTGTTCGGTTTGCACTTTCCTTTCTTTATCTCTTTACTTTTATACTTGCACTAAACTATTGTTTGTGATGTGGTTTGATGTTCATGATTGTGTGACAACTTGGTTTACCATGCTTTATATTAGTCACAAACAATAATTGGTACTTTCATATTATAACAAGCTTAATAAGCGATTTGATACTAAAGATCTAAAGTTTTAAACGGTATGTGGGCCAACTTTACGACATAACAGTGCTATCTACTACGAAGTATGATGAAAGCTATGAAGTTACCATTAAACTTTTGAGCGAAGCGATCGAGACACGCCATTTATATACTAAACAGGGTACCTACAAGAGCCCAAGTAGATAAAACACCATATGAGGCACTCTACAATAGAAAGCCAAATCTAGAAAACCTAAGGATATTCGGATGCACAGCTTATGCCAAGGTAACTATACCTCACTTGAAGAAGCTGGATGATGGAAGCATACCCATGATTTACTTAGAAGTAGAGGAAGGATCGAAAGCATGTAGGCTATATGATCCAAAAGAAAAGAGAAAACATGTTAGTAGGGATGTAAAGTTTATGAAAACAAAACCATGGGATTGGGATAACGACATAGAGGATACAAGTACACAAGACTCATTTTGGGCAAGTTTTGTGGTAGAAGGAGTCGACAATGGAACCACTACATTAGTCAACTCAGAGAACAATGACAACACCTACCAAGAAAAGGAACCGATTACTGTTCCAAACTCTCTAGTCACCCCACCAACATACACTTACAACCCATACTCAGAAGAGGAAGAATAAGATACTATTAGTTCAATCAAGAACTCAGAAGATATATTTGACGACACACCAGTACAAGGTCTCAAGGACATATCAGAAATATATAAGTATGCACGTAGAGTTGAACCTCAAAGCTTACTGTTTACGGAAGAAGAACCACGTAACTACAAGGATGCTTCAACAGATAAGAAATGGATCGAGGCCATGGAAATTGAACTAGATTCAATAAACAAGAACAACACATGGACTCTTACTACTTTGCCTGAAAATCAAAAGGCAATAAGACTTAAATGGGTCTTCAAGACCAAGAGAGATGCAAAAGGAGAAATCATCAAATACAAGGCAAGTTTAGTAGCAAAAGGTTATGTACAAGAACAAGGAATAGACTTCGATGAAGTATATGCACCAGTTGCACGTATCGAGACAGTTCGTTTGATTTTAGCACTGGCAGCACATCATGGATGGTAAGTACATCACCTAGATGTCAAATCATCATTTTTATATAGAGATTTGAAAGAAGAAGTCTATATCACACAACCTGAAGGTTTTAAACAATAAGGAAATTCAGGAAAAGTTTACAAGCTCACGAAGGTATTATATGGCTTAAGACAAGCACCACGAGCTTGGAATGTGAAACTTGATCAGACCTTGAAGTCATTAGACTTTAAGAAATGTAATCTCGAACAAGCAGTTTACATAAAGAGAAGCAAAACTTCTACACCTATAGTTGGAGTATATGTAGATTATTTGATAATCACGGGCACTCCAAAGAAAGAAATAGACTTATTTAAATCTCAAATGAAAGACAAATTTGAAATGAGCGACTTAGGATTGCTAGCTTATTACCTTGGGATAGAAGTTAGACAGACAGGAGGAGAGATTAGAATCAAACAAACAGGTTACGTTAACAAGATTTTGAAAGAAACAATTATGACGGACAGTAATGATACGAAGATACCAATGGATCCCGACACTAAGTTGGTCAAGGCGGAAGATGGATACTCAGTTGACGCAAATTATTATCGAAGCTTAATAGAAGTCTTAGGTACTTACTACATACAAGACCAGATCTTAGTTACTCAGTCGGACTACTCAGTAGATTTATGCAAGACCCAAAGGATTACCACCTAAAGGCAGTGAAGCAAGTAATCTGATACATCAAAGGAACAAATGAGCATGTCATAGTATACAAGAAAGAAGGCGGATGCATGATTATAGGCTACAGGGACAATAGTTATGGAATCAACACCGATCAAGGAAAAAGA
This sequence comes from Chrysanthemum lavandulifolium, assembly GCA_022545495.1. NCBI lineage: Eukaryota > Viridiplantae > Streptophyta > Magnoliopsida > Asterales > Asteraceae > Chrysanthemum > Chrysanthemum lavandulifolium. The sequence continues at coordinate 52,109,453 of CM040244.1, forward strand.
ACTACTGGGATAGTATTTTATTTTGGAGAATCACCTATTACTTGGTGTACTCAGAAGCAACCAACAATGGCGCTCTCATCATGTGAATCAGAATTCATGGCAGCTATTGGAGCAGCATGTCAAGCCTTATGGTTAAAACAACTACTTGGTGAATTAACTGGATGGGATGAGAAAAGGATAACGCTGAAGGTCGACAACATTTCAGCAATAGCACTCGTCAGAAACCCAGTTTTTCATGGAAGAAGCAAGCACATCGACATTCGCTATCATTTCATTCGTGAATGCGTAGAGAATGGACACATCAATGTGGAACACGTCATTGGAGAATTACAAAGAGCAGATATTCTAACGAAAGCTTTTCCAAGACTAAAGTTCGTGACTATGCGACAAATGCTCGGAGTACAAGACTTAGGACGAAGCAACGATAAAGATTAAGGAGGAGAATGTGTGTAAAACCCTAAAAATCGTAAACGCGTTAAAAGACTATTATGCCCCTCGAGTCGTAATCCGTAAAATAAAACAAGACCGATAATTTCGTTAGCTACTTAATGGTAAATGAGTTATATGGAACCTCGAATAATAACACTTGCTTTAACTTACAAATAAAAATATATGGCACATTAAATGTTGCATGGACTAATTTAAAATTACATGTTGATAAATTAAATAAAAGGTGTAATAATACTATTATGGTAACTAAATAAAAGGCATGATTTAATCTTCTAATATCCCTTTTGGTCAGCCTAATTCACACGCCAAAATCCCTGAAATTGTGGCCATTTACACGCTCCATTCCACCATTTAAGACTTACCATATCTCTTCTAATGTACATTCAAAATAAAGGAAACAAAAACCCTAGACTCCTCCATAAAAGTTTTGGCCAAAAACACTTCTCTATCTCAATAAAATTATGTCGCCAAGTAGCTGGTCCAAAGGAGGTTGTACGAGCTTTGTTTAGGCTGGAATCGCGTGTTGTTGCGAGTGTTGTTTGGGCTTGGTCGTTGGTTATTGGTGTGCTACTGCTGTCAGAGGGTTCTTGGTTGGTTGTTTTTAATCCTTGTTTCATTGCTCTTTCTCACGCTACAAGGTACCCTCGTGATCTCGTCTTCCTCTTGTTTTCTTTTCTGGATTCTGGTCGTGGACTTATGTCCACCATATGCATGTTTTGAGCCTAAATAATATGTTACATAAAGGGTTAAAGAAAACTAGAGTTAATCAAATGAATGGCCACATGAAATCATAGATGGGACTCTACGTAATTGTCGTATAACTGGTCCATGGAATCCGAGTTAACATGCCAACCAAATCAGTATCATGCGTCTTTCTTGGGTTTGGCTACTATTTTGATAAAATATATTGATATATATGTATAAACTATGGAGATAAAAAGGAAAAGAAACTAAAATTGATATGTGTATGCATGCGTGTATGAACCAATCCATGAACTTCATTAAGCATTTTATCAATTAAAATATGTGGTTTGTTCCATGCAAAATTTATAGCACAAGCCAGCAGTAACTCTTGTCTTTCGAACATTTAATAACTAAGTATGAAGACATCTCTTTTATATCATCATGTATGCGTAGTACTATAGGACCAATTCAAATATTATCATTTTGTGTTAGTAATGTGCCTCGTGGGGTTAACTTTAAGCGCGATCGCGGGTGTAACGGATAAAGTGTTTGGAATTTTGAAAGCATGTCGGGATAGTTGAGTCGGGTGTTAGTCGTAAAGTATGATTATTTTGTCGTAAATATTAGTCATTTGAACCGCGAGCGTGCTTAAAATGACCGATCTTATATATTGAAGTTTTGTTTCCTTTTCCATTAACGTACATGAATTCATATGTAAAAGTAAGTCTTTTGTCACTTTTATGTTTTAAACCTTAGGCTTTGGTCATGAGCACATGCAAACCCTGAACTTTATCAAGTTGTCACTTTCGACCCTAATCTTTGGAATCTATCACAATTGACCTCTAACTTTGCTATATTAAACCTTTAAATTTACCATTTATCATTGTAACCCCTAAGTTTGGATGATTAATAATTATTACCCTAAATTATCTATTTCGGTCCATTACTAAGAATGAGAATACGCTTAATAACTCTAAAAATATTAATACGATTCATACAAGCAAATAAATCCGTTATGATTTAAATGAGCTAATAAATATTATATGAACCGTAATCCGTGTAGATTCGTTGAAGAAGACGTGGCGTCGTATCTTTGTGTTCATTCATTCGTTTGCTTTCCTTTCATCGGCGTTAAGGTACAGATATTCTATCCCTTTTCAGTAGGGATTTCTCATGACTTTTCGATCCTTGACTTTACTTCACTTATGATATTCCTTTGCTATGATTTCCTTATGCTATGATCCTTTGATATGATTCATTCGCTATGATATTCGTTTGTTATGATTACGAACTTCGATTATGAACCTCATGATTATGAACCATCGATTATGAACCTCTGATTATGAACTTATGTTATGGAAATCTGATATGAACCTTTGACTTTTGAACCTTTGATATGAACTTTGATATGAACCCTTATGATATGATATGATTATGCTTTGACCCGTCATTTTGATACCCGAGCCAAATATGCGTTCCTAGTCATGAAGGTAACATGACCGTGTCATTGATGCACCAATGGCATGACTCCAGTGTGTACGAGTGATGTTACACACCGTCCCCATTATGATATGATTATGAGCTCACTATATGTATATGATTTAGCCACTATGTTTCCGGGGCGTATGGATGCATACTAGATATGATATGATATTAGAGGATTTAACTTGATATGATATGATTTATATGGTGAATGATGTCGTGTAATGCGATACGCGTCTTCACAGTCTCGGGAGCTAGCTACTCCATTGGTTCTTGAGGTCTCCCTCCTACTATATATGGTATTCCGAGGTCACCTCCGAATACAATGGTTACTTATGATATGATATGATATGATATGTTCCGGGCTCGTGGTAGATTTCGACAACCCTTACACCTTTGATATACCTATATTGTACCTTTTGTATTCCCCAACGCACCATATGCTACGTTAATTGTTCATTACTCGGTACCCATATATGACTCACTCTACTACCAAGATATATATATTCCATTTCTTTGATCATCACACTCTCATTCCGTTATTTCGCACTATCGTTCCATTCACGTCTTCGGGTTATTATGTGTTTATTTGATTTGTTTATGCTATTTATGTTTTATGTGACTCACCGATTATCCCGCTATGATGTGATTAATATGCGGTTATCCGAGTTACTGTTTTCATCGATGATATGTGATCTCACTATTATGTGAACCTCTCGAATTGTCGGTGACCATGCCAATGTGTAATCGATAGTTTTGTCGGTTTATTATGTGTGCTTTGTTCGGTTAATCTTGTGGACTATGACTATCCCGTTGTATTCTTATCTCTGCTTATTGTTGACCCGCCATGTTTACATTACGCCTATGCTACGGTTTGATTGGGTAAATGGTTCAACGTGTGATGTATGGCTTGTTAATTTGTTGTCCTTGCTATGTCTTTGATTCATTCAATTATATCGTATGTTGTATTCCTACTTGTTACGTGTGACTACCATGGGTTGACTCATGTTGGTACTTCGTTGATTATGATCTTGATTATGTTTTCAAATAAGTGTTTTGACATGTGTGTTTGCCATGCTCACTTACTAATTAATTGCTTCCGCTTTCCTTAGATTTCTCTTTGACTTGTATGGCTTATGATTTCTGAATTGATTGTATCTTGTATATGTTGTGTGGATATGACGTCTCGCTATGCTTGCTTATGTTTGATGCCTTGTATGCCTGGTTTGTATGTGCTTGTATGCTTTTCTTGATGCTTTGCTTTGCTTCGTTCTCCTTGTTATATGTGCTTTGGATATCTCGTATAATTGTGTTCTGCGATCCTCATTGACTCATTGTCCTCATTTCACTGCGACTTTGTTATCGGTTCATTATTCCATTTCGCATTTCGATTTTATTTAGCTTTCATTTTGTTATATCATTCACTGGCTTTTTAAGCTCAACCGCATTTCTTTTCTGCGGCGGTTTTAGGTTGGAAGATGGGCTTCGATGGTGAGAGTTAGAGTATATGAGTGGACCAACCCTAGCACCTTATTACTTTGGGACTTATTTTGAAGAGCTTTTGTTTTGAGTTTTTCTTTTCATTTTGAATATTGTATTTCCTTGTCAGTCAACTGTTCATATGATTTGATACTTCATTTTAAGGTTTTCGTTTGCAAAGATTTTAATTGTATGTTCTGATATGACACCAGAATGTGATGCTTCTACCCTTGTCGGGTTGGGGTGTTACAATGTGAGCTAATAATCTCGACATTGCTCCGTACATCTGAAACATCAATGACGAAACTTGTACGTTAAATAGTTTACAACCGCCAAGCGGTTAAAGGAAAGTTATAGTTAGTTAGTTATTCGGTTAGTTAGTTAAATAACCGAATTATTGTTATGGGTAGTTATATTCGGTTAGACAAACCGAAAAGACACAAGTCAAAGGGACATACCCTTTCGTACTCTATATATATATGTATGAACATGTAACGACTGAATGTTAGACGAAATAATAGTTATTCAGTTTATTTGCAATTCATTTTTGACACACTTTGGGACATCATGTTGATCATCCAGTTCCTGCTGACTCAACTGGTTCACCTTCTTCAATTTCCATTGATAAAGATGCACCATCTAGAAGTACATCTCAGACTACTCAAGCAACCTTATCTCCAGTTATTCCTCAAGGCGTTGATAATGACTATCATGATATTGTAGTTGCACTAATGAATAATGATATGCTCTTTGGTATTCCTTTCCCAAATCTTCACGGATTATTGTTCCTCCTAATGTGCACTCTGTAAATCAACCACAAGAACATAAAGGAAAATGACAACCTCATCCGCTTGAAGACATTATTGGTGAATCTTCCAGATCAGTCTCTACTCGCCCCCAACTACACACTCAAGCCATGTTTTTGTTACTAAGATGCTTTTCTATTCTCAAACGAACCTAAAACCTACAAAGAAGCATTGTCTGAATCCTGCTGGATTGAAGCTATGCAAGAAAAGCTCAATGAGCTGGAAATACTTTGAAGTTTGGGAGCTCGTTCCTCGTCTAGATCACGCTATGATCATCATTGTAAAGTGGATACTTAATGTCAAACTTGATGAACTGGGAGGAAGGTTGAAAAATAAGGTAAGGTTGGTAGCACGTGGATATCGTTAGGAAGAAGGCATCGATGTTGAGGAATCATTTGCTCCGGTTCATTCAGTGGATCGATGTACATCAGATTGTATGTTGACTTACGTGTTGGGCAGTTGACATAAGTTCATTACTTCGGAGTTAATCGTTTATCACTTATTTAAGATTGAAGTTGACTTTCACAAAGGCGTGTTCTTAGTTTATTTTGAAGTCGGGGTTGGTTGGATGCACGACTCTCAATGATAACTTGCCCGTATTTAAGAGTTAAGTTGAAGACTTGGTTTATCTAGTTACCAGCAGCTGGGATGGATGGTTGAAGACCTGGTTAACTATCACTTAAAAGAGTTACGTTGTAGTTCTCAGTGTCACACGCAGATGATGTTATGGATAATTGCAAGAGGTGTTAATGTATCATACTTTGGCTGAGTATTGAGTACTTAGATATTTGCTTGAAGCATAAATTCTCGACACCATTCTTCCTGCATAGTGCAAGCTTAAGATACAAATGTGGGGAATTCAACTTGAGTTTCAATTTTGGTATATCGGGTTTGCTTCATCAATGGTCACTTCAAATTGTTTACATCTGGGTTGGTTAAGATAGTCAGAGAGAGTTTCTGTAGTACGTAGTTGATTCTCATAGGATACATTTGAGCTAATTGTGTTCTTCTCTATTTCAAGTATATGAGTGTACCATGTTTTGCTGATTCTGAGGTAACAAAACCAGCAAGGAGGAAGGAGACCTACATCTAAACGCACAACGAGTACACTTGATGAGCTTTATACCTCCTCTTAATTGAAGACGATCTAAAATTGCTATATAGGTTAAAGTTGACGAAGATGATCAACAAGATGCATATTAATTAGGCAATTCTTTACATATCACTTAATCGTAGATTTGCATGCTTTTTAGTATATCTTAATATTTAATCTATCATGGTTGATGTTGGATAGTATCTTGTGCTTATAATCATGCCTTAGTTCTACTAAGGTTATCGTGACTGAAGATTGACGTGGATCTTCTTGCTTTCCTGATGTTTCGTTTTTCTTAGGGTTTCGGTTATTACTTTTCTGTTTTTCGTTTTTTAGGGTTGTTTTACTTTCTTGTTTGTTATTATGGACAAGGTTGATGAATTAAAAGTTGATGTGAATGAGCCTACTTGTTGGTCTTGGTGAGTCGATTCTTCAATCGACAATGAACCCTAATAGTAGGAATGATGAGTTTCTTGGTATTGCTTCCGGTTCTCGCTTCGATGGACTAGTAGAGCCGGTTTCACTTGTTTCAAGCCCTAGTCATGGCGCACCTAGTCATGACACGCCGAGGTCATGATACTTTATTGAAAATTCGTGCTATTGAAAACAAATCTTTGAGGGTAAACTTGTTCTTGTTGGTGACGATGGAAACCATTAAAACCAAATTGTGAAAGTGGATGCTACTAATTCTCACGGGGCTAATCCATTTGAGCATCTTAAGGTGCATGATCACGTAAGGAGCTAGAGGAGATGCTTCGCTATTGGTTATTATTCAAACCTCCTCAAGATACGGTGGTCCTATGGCTTCTAATGTTAATGGCCATAATAATGCTAATGATAAGGTTGATACGAATGCACATAGGTGTTGGTATTGAGAAGGTTGGTGTGTATGCTTTGAAACAACCTTTCATCGTGACTTTGGTGTTACTTAATGAACCAAAGAAACACGTCAAACTTTAGTAGGTTGGAGTGTAGTAAGAAAGCTAATGGTGTGGATCTTTACGTCCCGATGAAAGTGGTTGAAGAGGTGAACACTAGGTTTGAGAATACTTTGTATGGGTATTTCCTTGGTCAACGCCTTGCTTTCCGTGGTTGATTACTTTGTACGCAATGTGTGGGCTAAGTTTGGTATACAAAGGTAATGATGAATGCAAAGGGTTCTTCTTCTTTAAGTTCAATTCAAGAAAGGTGTTGATGATGTTCTTGAAAGCGGTCCTTGGTTGATTAGAAATGTACCCATTATTCTTAAACCATGGACATTGAACACCAACTTACTTAAAGAGGATTTGACCAACATCCCATTGTGGGTTAAATTCCATGATGTTCCTCTTGCTATGTTTTATGATGATGGCCTTAGTCTCCTTGCCACATTGATAGGCACGCCCAAAAGGTTAGATGCTTTACTAGCCAAATGCAAGGACCTCGCAATGGGCAGTAGTTTTGCTAGATGCATGATTGAAGTGAAGTCGAATGAGGTGCTTAGGACGACCTTCTTGTTGAGATACCGTTACTTGATGGGTCGGGTCTGACTATTGAGAAGATACGGGTTGAATACTAGTGGAAACCACCTCATTGTGATAAATGTAAGATTTTGGTCATACTCTTATTGAATGTCCTAAAGTTGTTGAACTCTGCAGAGCCTACCAAGCGTGTTAATGATGGTTTCAAGGCGGTCAATAATAAAAGAAGGAAAGCAAGGTGGTTCTACTAGTCCGGGTCGAGGAGGGTTTACTAAACTGTTGTGGGTAAGCGGTTCAATATCAACCCAAAAGACTCCTCCCGAACCTAAGAAAGTGGAAGTCACTAAGAAGAATGCTTCGATGTGGCTAGTTCGAGTGGAACAAAGATCTCACATCTAATCGGTTTGATGCTCTTAATATGGAATATACGGATGCTTTTGGTATTCCTTCAAATGACACCAACAAAGATGGATTTTGGTCGTGACAATGGAAGTTAATAAAGATAAGTCTACTAAGACAGTCTTGCATCACAAGAACCCCTTGTGAGTGATTTGAAAGATGGAGTCGGGTGTGGCTCCTAAAACTAGTGATTCTTGTATTCGCCCTTTCTTCTATTAAGAGAGTTAACCCTTTTTCTAAAGTGGGAGAGATTGTGGTGTCGATTACGAAGATGAGGTGGTTGCTAACCCATTTGATGAGTTTGTTAATCTATTCGGTGGTGGCCAAGAGTTTGAAGATGAGTATGATGACTATGACTACGATGACTATCGCGAAGCGGTGTTTCGATCTTCCAGAATTTGGATGCCTTTAATGCCATGTATGGCACCAAGCTTCAAGGACCTAGGAAGTAATTTTCTTTCATTATGTCCTATGTTATCATTTGAGTAGTGGTTTGTTTCTTGTTTAGAAAATAGGTGATATCTTGTTATGTAAGTTTTACGCCATACGAATTATGAGATATGGGATTTCACCATATCCATTGTACTTAAACATTTTGGTTAATATATTTACCAGAGTTAGGATTCTCCCTTACCCAAAAAATATGCATATTAATTTGATGCAATTTGATAGGCTCACGTATGTTAAAGACGAAAAAATTGATGCTTGGTAAATTGTATGCATCGAATATAATGCATCAATGCAAGAATATACAAATTTCCAAGAACGTCCAAAAATATTTGATGCATTTGCATAATTAAGATGCAATGATCATGCAAGTTGATGGAAAATTTAATAAAAATCAAAAAAATCCACAATCTTTTAGATTTAGATACATATCTGCAACAATTTTATATCGTCTTATACAAAAATAGATGCCAAGAAATTTTATAAATAAAATAAAGGTTTTGTTAAACACAACCCATAAATATTATTTAAAAAAAAAAAAAAAAGTTAGCCGACTTTCCCAAAATCAAAGTGTTTAGATGCGAATTATTCTAATTTCAAACATATACAAAAGCCAAAAATGCCCTTAGGAGCTGGGACACGTGGTTGTCTGTAGAGGTGTCTTACAGCAGAGGGAGGGGGGTGTTAACAAGGAGAACGCGTGTATAAATATATTGCAGCAAAGAATCTTACTCCACATAAAGCATATATGACATCCCTAAAAAGCACTAAGGCCTTATTATTCCCTTCAACTATATTATTACTTATTACATTAGCTTCATGTTCTTTAGATGAAGTTGATGCTCTCCTAAAATGGAAAGCAACTCTCCATACCCAAAACAACAACGCCGTTTTACCTTCATGGACAAATGATCAAAAAACAGCATCTCCATGCAATTGGTATGGAGTTTCATGCAATGAATATGGAGGCATAAACAGACTGAACCTTTCGTCGTCTGATTTGAATGGTACACTTGATTATTTCTCTTTCTCTTCGTTTCCGGATCTTATGTATTTTGAACTAAGTATAAACTACTTCTCTGGCATCATCCCATCTGACATCGGTCTCCTTTCAAAACTAGTTTATCTTGATTTCTCTTCTAATCAGTTCACCGGAAAAATTCCACCGGAAATTGGACAGATGAGAAATCTTGTCACACTTCACTTGTTTAGCAATCAGTTAATCAGTTTGATTCCCCAAGCCATATGCCAGATGAGGTTCCTTTCTGATCTTGATTTGAGCTATAATACTCTTTCTGGCTCAATTCCTACATGTTTCGGTCAGTTATTCAATCTGAGTTATTTTCGTCTCAACGACAATAATATTTCTGGCTCCATTCCTTATGAAGTGGGAAATCTTTCTAATGTGAAAAATATCTATTTGCACAACAATTATTTGTCTGGGTCTATCCCTAATACATTTGTCAACCTAAAGAAGTTGACTGACTTGGTTCTCGCTAACAATCAGTTGAATGGATCAATTCCCACCGAAATTGGTATATGTTAATGTCACTAGAACGGCTAGAGCTACAATCAAACAATCTAACTGGTCAGATACCACAATCTTTAGGTGAACTCAGATCCCTTTATACACTTCGACTCTATGGAAACAAGCTTTCTGGTCCCATTCCAAAAGAGTTAGGAAACTTGGTATCCCTTTCTATTCTGGAGTTGAGCCAGAATCAACTCAATGGTTCCATGCCAAAATCATTTGGTAACTTAAAAAGCTTAGAAAGATTGAATCTCATGGAAAATCAACTTGCGGGTCGTATTCCAATTGAGTTAGGAAAACTGAAGTTGGTTCGAATACAGATTAGCAACAACAGGTTTTCAGGTACATTGCCTCACGGAATCTGCAATGGCGGTAAATTGGAGAGGCTATTAGCTGTCAATAATAATCTAATAGGTCGAATTCCGACGAGTTTATACAACTGCTCAAGCTTGACGCGACTACGGTTTGATGGAAACCAGCTCACAGGAGATATTTCCAAGAGCTTTGGTGTCTATCCGCACCTCGATTACATTAATCTCAATGATAACAACTTTTATGGGAAGATCTCAGACAATTGGAGTAAGTGCAAGAACTTAACGAATATGCAAATGGGAGGAAATCGAATCAGTGGTAAGATACCACTTTTTCTTGGAAACTTGCTTCAAATAGAACTACTTAATCTTTCTTCCAACGTTTTGGTTGGGCAGATACCAAGTGAATTTGGAAGGATGACTAGCCTAGGGACCCTTTCCTTGAGCAACAATCGCCTTTCTGGTGATGTGCCACAAAATCTTGGATCATTAGCTGAACTCTCGTATCTTGATTTGTCCATGAATATGTTGAATGAGCGAATTCCATCTTCAATCGGGGACTGCTCAAAACTGTTCATCCTAAATTTGAGTAACAAATCGAATCCGACTTGCAGCATGGAAGTGCAGGCATCAAACCTTTGTCGGGTAGGGTTGATGGGTACCAAAAGGTACACAGGGTTGAGGTGTCCCTGCCAAACTACACTTTTTTTTTGCCAAATTTGAGTAACAACAAATTTACTCATGAAATTCCAGCTCGGATAGGTAGATTGGTTCACCTATCTCTTCTTGATCTGAGTCACAATTCACTCAGCGGTGAGATCCCTTCAGCAATTTCTAGTCTGAATAGTTTGGAGGTGCTCAATCTTTCGCACAATAATCTTTCTGGTTTAATTCCAAAGACATTAGCTTTAGAGGGGCTTATATTGAATGGAAACCAATTAGAAGGGGAGGTGCCACATTCCTTGTCCGCAAGTCAGTCCTTGAAAGTACTTGATCTTGGAAACAACAAATTAAATGGCACATTCCCTGAATGGTTGGGAGGTCTTTCACAGCTAGAGGTTCTTGTACTCAAATCAAACAATTTCCATGGTCCCATTGAAACCTCCACTTCAGTGGAACATGCATTTTCGACTTTACGAGTCCTTGACTTATCCCATAATTGGTTTGCTGGCAAACTACCTGGATTTTTTTTCCAAAATTTAAAGGCCATGCAGAACATGGTAAGACATAGCACCGAACCAGAATATTTGACCATGGAAGGCATCTATTACTCTATGATTGTCGTGGTGAAAGATGTGCCACTGACATTCACCAAACTTTTGCTTGACTACACAATTGTGGATCTATCCAACAATAGATTTGAGGGGGAAATTCCAAACACTATTGGTAGTCTCAACTCGCTGAAAGTGCTCAACTTATCCCACAACAACCTCAATGGTGAGATCCCAAATGCTCTAGGAAAATTATTGGAGACTGAATCGTTAGACCTATCATGGAATCAACTCATCGGAGAGATACCTCAAAGTCTTTCAGAAATCAAGGGTCTTGCGGTCTTAAATCTTTCACAAAATCATCTCGAGGGACGTATTCCGCAAGGAAAGCAATTCAACACATTTGATGAGTGCTCATTTAAAGGAAATCCGGGACTATGTGGGCTTCCGCTGACCAAAATGTGCAGCAGGCATACACACAAACAAGAGGATGAGAGTGGATTTACATGGGTAGTAGTGACGTTGGGATACGGATGTGGGACCCTAGTTGGATTGGTGATGGGATATCTCATGTTGTCAACAAGAAAAGTCAAGTGGTTCAATTTGATTGCTGATGCAGGGAGCACATGATCTTAGCGCCGAAACAAGAGAAGATATGTATTTATCGGGAAATAACCGTTCCATTATTAGAGGTATGATTTTTCAAATGTTTTCTTATTTCATTAAATTGTGCAAAGGGCCTTACTTTATTAATTTTCTTGCTCTTAAAATTTTTTTTGATGCAGGTAGAGGAGTTTGGGTTGAAGCTGGAGGTGGAGGTTGGGGGAGGGCCGGGACCTTTTGAGTTATGCAAATGTTTTCTTATTTCATTAATGATGATGTTTGTCTTTTGTCTCTTTGAATTATTGCTGTATGTAATATTAGTATGTCGTTAGTATTTTAATGACTTTACAACATTTCAGATACAAATGTGTAAACTGTATAATCAAGTGACCACTCTAATAATTTGTATCGCTTTGCTTTTGTTAAATAATATGTATGCTTCTCATTTCTATCAATTGTAACTAGCAAGCTTAACAAGAAGTTGTAGTGGTGGAGATGGTAGGAGTGATGGTGTGGGATAGAAGAAAGAAGATAGTGGAAGAAGATAGTGCGACTCTTTTTTTGCTAGTACATTTGGCGAGGACTCATCATCGCCAAATTCTTTTTAGTGAAAACGCTTGGCGGGATAAAGTAAATGTGACCGGAGAAAACTAAAATTTGATGAAAACATTTGGCGAGAACATGTCTTCACCAAATGCTATATTTAAATCATTTTAATTAAGTTAAATCACTATTAAATTATTTAAATCTAATTCAAATATTTTATAAATCATATTTAATTAATATAAAACTTTTTCAAATTATTTAAATCATTTTTAACTAAGTTAAATCATTTAAACTTAATTTAAATCATTTATAACAAAACCCGACACTTTGCATGTTAAACGATGAGTCGAAATTATATGGAAATACATAACTTGTTAAACAAATGAGTCGAGATGATATAGTTACACATGAGATATTAAACGAATGAGTCGAGATGATATGACTCCACATTAGATGTTATAACGAATGAGTCGAGATAATATGGTTATACATATTGTAAAAACTAGAATGAGGGGTTAAATGGTTTCACCGTTGTTAATTACGTTTTAAAACTTTTTGTTAGTTTCTTAAAAATTGTTTGATTCTAGGTTATGTGATATCAATCAACAATATATATGAATACGATAGATATGCATGAAATAAATAATATATGGAAGCAAAGAAGATAAGAGATAGAAACAGCAAACCGAGACACCTAAGATTTATAGTGGTTCGATGCAAGCTCACTCTCCTACACTCCAATCCTCGAGTATCACACTCAAGAGTCCTCAATCACTATGTCAACAAACTCCCTTCAGACGGAGAAAACCGTACACCAACGCTTACAACGACGATTTACACTAAGCGGAATGTCGAGTCCTAATCCTAGCTAGAACCAATCTACACACTAATACAACGTATACATGAATATACACCTCGTCCACTTGGACTTACACACAATCCAAGTCTTCACACTACAATTCACGGACTTTCACCTCGTCCTCTTAGATTTACACACAATCCAAGTCTTCATACACACACTTCACGGGCTTTCTACCGTCCTCTTGGATTACACACAATCCAAGTCTTCACACTACACTTCATGGACTTTCACCTCATCCTAATCTTCACACACCAATACCTGGACTCACACCAAGTCCTAATCTACATACAACACTTCATGGACCTACACTTGGTCCAAATCTATCCTATCACAACTAGTCTCGACTCACACACAAGTCGGATACACAAATATACAAGGATGATAAAGATAGTTTAAATGAGAAGAGACTTGTCACACAAGTTACGCCAGTGTGATGCCTAATCTATAACACTTCGCTTTTGCGAATACGTAGCGTTCTTCTCTTGCACTTAGAGGTAGAAGATAGAAGGTAGCGAGATCACTTATAAACACATAACAACAAGTTAGAGTGATCAAAGAAAGAGGTTTAGAAATCAAAAGTATTTATAGTTACCAGGAGCTGCGGGGGACGGTTCCTTAAACCTTGGACGATCCCATATATATAAGGGACCGTCGCCATGTTTACGGGACCGTCCCGACATACGCTCCTATTTTTGTCCTGATGTGGTGAAAAATTATCTGGTGAAATTTTATCTGGTTTGGGCAGGAAAAATAGCTGTTGGATAATTTGAAATTCAAATATATTTTTCTTATTAAAACCTTTCTTTTTAATTACAAAAATACTTTGTAAAAATGTTTTGTCACATAGAAATGTGAGTTTTGAGAAAAATAAATTCTTTGATCACTTAACAAAGTTGTTATTGTGTTTGTACATACCTTAAGTGATGTTGTAGTCGAAACGAATTTTCTCGATTAAAAACTTCTCAAGTATAGTTTTACGTAACATGTTTTTATTTTTTGTGATTATCAAAACGTGATAGGAATTGAAGAATGCAAATGACGTTTTGACATTATTTGTATTATCACATATAATGTTGAACGAATGAGTCGAGATGATATGATTATACATGAGACGTTAAACGAATGACTCGAGATGATATGGTTATACATGAGATGTTAAACGAATGAGTCGAGATGATATGATTATACATGAGATGTTAAAAGAATGAGTCATGATCATATGAATATACATGAGATGTTAAGCGAATGAGTCGAGATGATATGTCTATACATGAGATGTTAAACGAATGAGTCGAGATGATATGGTTATACTTAATATGTTAAGCGAATGAGTCGAGAGAATATGGTAATACATGAGATGTTAAGCTAATGATTCGAGAGGATATAGATATACATGAGATGTTAAACGAATAGTCGAGATGATATAGTTATACATAACATGTTAAACGAATGAGTCTAGATGATATGGTTATACATAACATGTTAAACGAATGAGTCGAGATGATATGATTATATATAACATGTTAAACAATTGATTCAAATGATATGGTTATACATAAAATGTTAAACGCCGTCTTCGCTAATGGCACTCTAGACAATTACTAATTACAAAATTAACATCATTTCACATTTGACTTTTCTTTCTCAATCTATACTATATAAAATGGAAAATGGTCAAAGTGGAAAAAGTGAAAAATGTTGAAAGTTGAATGTTGAAAACATGGTCAATGGAGAGAGAATAAATAATATAATTAATACTCTTATTAAAACACCCCATTACTTAAAAGTACAATAATTTATTCATTGTACACCCAATTAAAAGCACATCTACCAAATTAAAACAAACAATTGAAACCGATCAAGGTTGACCTGTTGAAAGCGGATACTGGGTTGACTGTTGAAACCGTCACGGTTGACCGGACGCCTCAAACCCGCTGGTGACAGGTTTAATTTGACATTTTCTGACCCAACCTATCGGTTTGACTTCGGTTAAATCGACACGATTTTTTATCGGGACGGTTCAACCAGTTGAATCACCGGGTGAAATCGGGTTTCAAATTTGACAAAATTATATGAGAAATGATGAAGTAGTTGTGGAACCCGTGACAATTTTTTTTTGAAAGGAGAGACCAAGTAATTGTAGTTTTGGTTTATTTTGCTTTGACACGTGTAATTTGTCATTTGTATAATGTTATTTTAAAAAATGTTGCTCACCTTCATTTAAGGGACTAGCTATATATATGAATCGTCAGTTAAAAGTTAATATATATTGTATAGCCTTTGTCCGATTGTATCAATAATGTTATGTAAGTTTATTAAAATCACAAAATAAATAGTATTGTTATCTTTAGCGATAATTATTTGTACCTCAAACAAATAGCTTTGAACAATGCATAAATATCTATTCAAATTTATAGTACAAAATAATCTTATATGGTGATATCCAATTTGCAAAGTTACAATTTTAAAAGCCACACAAATGATAAGCGTTACATATGTAAAAAAATAGTTATCACCGCCTAAATTCTTGACAAAACAAGAAAAGCGATCACAATATGTTGGCTATACCTCTAAACTACAATATAATATTGCCAACTACATAATACCGTTGCTTTGTAATGCTTGAATCTATTATTACTAAAATCTTAATAACTTAAAACAATCCTATTAAAATATATCTCGCACACTTAGATCGATTCCACATAATTTTTAAAAACTATATATTTATGTTGCTATGCAACCACGCATCAAATTGTAGTTATTCGAAAGCGATTCTCTAATGCTACAAATACAGGGTTGTTGAAAAGAAACTTATGGGTCGCGTGGAACTTCTGAAAACTAGACATCGCGCCGCTTAGCAAGTACTGCTAAATCTAGTATTTCTACAACGATTTTAGGCTCTTTTAAATCATGCAACTTGCATGGTAATAATTAAAGAGAATATATTCGCTATAATTTTTTAGCTAATTAGTTACCGTATAGTTTTGTGCTATAAATATGAGTTATTGATTCTTTTTGTAGGTCCCCGGTTCTTTTTATAGATTCCACGATTTATTACTTGTATATTTTTTTATGCAATATTGTGGCCAATTATTATAAAAATTGTAATTTAAACTATCCCTATAATTTAATACTAGTTATCAAAATTTTCATGCAATTTTAGGGCCCGTTTAGTGCGAGGGTTTTGACATTTGATTTTGGAGTTGGCTTCGTTAATGATGTTTGGTTAAAGATTTGGGATTAGACCATTTTCTTTTATATGGGTTTAGATAGAAAAGATGGTTAAAGGTTAGGTTTAGTAGTGGTCATGTTTGGCTATGGGGCTTAAATTTTAAAGCCCTTTATAAGCTTCTCGTTTGGCGTAGAGGCTTATAGGGGCTTTTAAATTATAAGCCAACCCCGGCCCCAATGAGGCTAAAATTTTATAAGCTCAAATATAAGCCTCGTTGGTATCAAATTACTTAATTACCCATAAAAATATCTAATACATACATATGTTAATTTAATTATATGTCATTTTTAGTAATTTTACAATAATAAACCCCAACTTAAACTAATTTACTAAACAAATTTATGAAAATACAATATCTATTTTCAAATATATAATATAAGCACCAAATTCTAGCTGTAACTTAGCTCTGTACCCAAATTTCAATGTTACATTGCTTAGAATACCCATAATGTGTATTTGATGGGTCATAATTTTACCTCTCTCTATCTCTCTCTTCATACTATATATAAATATTATTTTTTTAAATATAAATTTATATATCAAATTATTACAATAATTTATTTATTTTATAAAATATTTTCTCTATAATACAAAAAACCAAATTCAAATCTAATTCAAATCTAAATCATTCTAAACCTCTACAAACCAAACGAACCCTTATCTCATACACCTTTTACAATGAAAAGTGATTTGCATACTTTGTTTTTTAATTTGTATACTATTGTATAAAGTGATAATGCAGGGATATGAAAATTGTACAATTATGTAATGAATATAATGGTGTGTCCCAATAAAAAATTGTGCAAATTAATTCCTCTTACAATGCCTTTAAATACTTTATTTGTGGTAATCTCGACGTTCGTTTTCACGAAAGAATGTACGGTTTATTATTACTAGTTATAAATTTTGTAAATATATGAGATATAAACATAATTTTAGTTTTTATTGTCCAAAACACATATTAGTAGGATGAACTTATTAAATTGGATCATTTCGTGCTTTAGATTTTTAATAGTGTAAAATGGTAACATGAATTTAACAAAATATAATTTCTACTATCATATACTAACTAACTCAACAATTAATTTTTTTTCTTTCTAAAAGCAATTCAGTAAAGTATTTTATAATAAATAAGTTATAGTAAAACTTTGGCTAGATATATATATTTTCAAAAAACTTTTTTTTTTTTTTATAAATGTTAATATAGTATTTTAATTGTTTATTTAAAATAAATTATTGAGTTAGTTTAGTATGGGATAATAGTAATTATTGAGTTAATTTAGTATAGGATACTATCTTATATTTTTAAAGTTCGGGGTACTTAATAATCTAGTTTATTAAGTTCGGGTACTAATATGTGTTTTGATCTTTAATATTTGATACTTAGAAGCGGGAGGTACGCTGGTAAAGCTTGGTGCCAACGAGTTTGAAGCCTTTTTTTTTTTTTTTTTTTTTTTTTTAAATAGTCGTTGAATTTAAACCAAACTTGATTTAGATTTTTGAATTTTGACCTCTTTTTCACTACACCCACTTTCAAATCCTATATAAACCTTATCACTTATACCACTTCACACACACTTCAAATACATCTCAACAAGCACGGATCCGGCCAAAATATTACAAGAATAATTATGTTATGTTTTTTAAGTTTATTGTTTTATATATTTCTTGTAATGTTTTTTATGAATAAAGTAATTTTAGGATATATTGTTTTAAATTTTATAAAAAATAAAATATAAAAATTGAGTTTGTAGAAAGTAAATTCTGCGCCACCTGATGGAGAAATGGTCTGCAGACAGTTTACAGTGTGAAACTCAAAAGCTGCTTGAAGCGTGGCGGTTTGGCGCGCAACCCGACAACACACTTTACCGCCGCACTCAAAGGTCTTTATAATCTTTGGCTGTAATTAACTTTTTGAAACGAGGTTGTAAAATAGTGATTTTTGAATATTTATTTTATATTTATTTAGACACGGGTTAACTTGAAAGTCTAGTAGGCTCTTTAATGAATCATAAGTATACAAAAATATTACTTACGTGGCTTAAGGATAAGTTTTCTAATCCGTTTATTAAACGTGATTTGTAAAATAATTTGTAACCCGTGTGCGTTCAAGTTATTAAATGTGAGTCTTGAAAATATAATTTTCTAGATATAACATAGTTGTTGAATTATAAACTTGTGTTAAATATTGTTCTTACAAACATGTTTTTTAAGAGCGGTAATTTTAAGCTGCGTGCTCACAATATTTATACCACAAATCTATATCCGTATGTCTTAAGATTTGAACACAACCATTTGGTTGAGAAACTTCTTCACAACAACATGAGATACCTATGTTGTAAAAAAATGCCGTGCCGTGATTAATCCTCGCATAATCGCCGATTACTCACTAAAGACCTTGATTTATCATAATCGGCCTATTTAATCGGTTTGGTCAAATATCGCTTTAAAAATCGGTCAACAAACCGATTAATTGGACAAATCGATCTAATCGGATTAATCGAGAAAAGCCAACTTAAAAATTGGTCAACAAAATCGCGAAATCGACAAAATCACTTAAAATTGGTCAACAAACCGATTAATCGACAAAATCAATCAAATCAAACTAAAAATGCTCAACAAACCGAGTAATATTTATGTTTGACTATGAGCTTTGAAGCATTATGATTATATCTATATTTAAACACTGAAATATTTGACTTTTGATACAATACGCTTATCCCATATATATATAAAATAATATAATATCTAAAATTACATTTTGTGTATAAAATTTCAATCCGATTAATCACTCGCAACTTTAACCGATTAAAAGCTGCTAACACTTACTGTGACCGCCTCACTGCTACCAAGATGATTTACAACCTCACAGATACTATTAAAACACAAACCTTTTGGTACAAACATGCTTTTTATAAATATTGGTCTAATTGAAATTTTGTCAAAATATCTTTTGTTGAAAGCCCCTGAATCAAGTTTATATATATATATATATATATATATATATATATATATATATATATATATATATATATATATATATATAGAGTTGTAGCCAGAATAAGAAGAATAATAAAAATAAGAAGGACAGGTGAACTAGCAACCATCATTCTTGAATGCACCCACAGGATGGACGATCTTCATTCAAATTACCATCCGTATTAAAATGTAACGGGTGATTACTTCTTACCCTCTCGTTTTAATTATTATTCTTATTTATCCCTTCCCTATATATATATATATATATATATATATATATATATATATATATATATATATATATATATATATATATATATATATATATATATATATATATATATATATATATATATATATATATATATATATATATACATATATATATATATATATATATATATACACACATATATATATATATATAGGGGGTATATATAGGGAATATATTAGGCTACAATTAATCGAAATAATTCTTTATATAATTTTGTGAAAAATGTGGGTCTCTACGATTATTTTTGTGGGTCATGATTGTTCTTTTCTGTGTCGAACATTCATTAGTGTATTTTTATTAAGTTGTGGCCGAATGAGCTACAAAAATTGTAGCTGCCTATATATATATATATATATATATATATATATATATATATATATATATATATATATATATATATATATATATATATATATATATATATTTATATATATATATATTATGCGAAGCGTACGTGCTTTGTAGCAAGCATCGGTTTCTAGCCAAGCAAAGAAATGTCTAGTTTTCGACAATAGTTTTAAGATGCGATTAATTTTACTCTAGACAAACGGTATTTGTAGGGTTACACAATCTTGCTCGGAAAATGTTTTTTCGGATCACGTGGTAGCGTTTGATTATTGACAAAATCCGTCCATGCTGATATTTGTGTGTGTTTTCTATTGTATCCTCAGAGTGAGGTTTTACGACATTGTATATTATGCGCATAACGCCTATGGCTAATAAATTATGTTAGAATCAATTTAGCAGGTGTCAAATTTTTCCTTGGCCACATTTTTGTGTTAATTTAGGAAAGATGGTTAGGTGATTAGGATATTTTGTCTTCGATACATTGTTTCAAGGCTTCTTTTATAGTGATACCAAAAAAAGAATAAGATGGATAAGCTTAAAAATGAAGATGTTCAACTTTTGTAAATTTTATTAATAATATGTAAATTAAGAGCCATTTTTTTCCTATATGTAAAAAAAATATATTTATAAAAAGTTACATGTCATAATAACAATCATACAATTTTAAATTGGACCATTCAATTAACTTTCAAGTATAAAATGTATTTAATATATATATATATATATATATACATTTTTACTTTTATATAAAGAGGTTAAATATGTTAATGTAAAAGCTACTCAAGTATGGGTACTCTAAATTTTGAAAATAATGTGAGAGATGATGCAAAGCTTTATAATGTAACTTTGGTGTTTGTGCATGACGTGTAAAAAATTGCAAATATTTAAAATTTTCATTTTGAGGATTCAACACTCAAGAACTTCTAATTTTATTTTTATAATATTAATTAACTATACTCCAACAAATCAAACTCACATTTTTTTTTTTGACCCTAGTGTACCGACTAAGGTTTTGTTTACTAAAATAAATAACATGGCCATTTTATGAGCCACTTTTGTAACTCCTTCATTGTAAGGAGAAATGATAAATGAACTAACTAAAGAGGCTTTAAAATAAGATTTAATCGATAAAATGAATTGTCAGCAATAACAGAGATTATCAATTCATTTACGATTAGATCTCCTTTGCATCTCTTTGGTTGAGCTCATATATCATAACTCTTAAAATAAAATGAAATAAGAATAATAATTGGACCCACTCATTAAAGAAGCAATGATTAGGAAACCTAAAGATATGCTTCAAACCTACGCTACCATCATCACGATTACTGCAACTAAAAACCCACTTTTTCATAAACCATCTAGATCATGCCTCATATAATTATGCTAAAATTTAGTCACATATGTTAGTTCTCCTAATTATTTTCCCTCATTAAATGGCTGCCTATGAAGAAAAATAAATAAACACCAGCGGCCAGATAAAAGATGGTACATATGAGTTCTATAAATGTGGTCATAGATAAAGTCGTCTCCTCTACTCATACTTTATAGTAGTGTAACCTTGTGAAGTAAATTCAAAAATAAAGGTGGCTACATTTTCTTTTTGGATTTATAGGTTACCCTTAGTTCAACTTTTTGTGGCTATGTGAATAAGCGAATACTTTCAAATTTCAAAAGTACAATTGTTTTCAAATTTTTCAATTTTCTAAAATTATAGGTTTAATCCAAAAGATAGCGGGCAATCTCCACACAATTTATTCAAACTTTCCCACCCAAGAATATAACTAAAAAGATGGAATTATTTTCCACTATTAACCACTTCTGAGTCTATGTTTCGCTAATCAACATATATAATCATAAGATAACTTCTCGCTAATCCATATATAATCATAAGATAACTTCATTGCTTTGAAATGTAATCAAGAATCGATCAAATGTTCACACAAAAATGCACCTAATGTTTACACAAAATATGTTACGACACCAACACAATATAAACTTACAAACAAATTTACACACCAAATTTTATATCAACTTTATAACCACAAAATAGAAAAATTTAGGTAAAGTTAATCGAACAAAATTTAAATAAACTTTACATAACCTTTTGATGACAAACTTACAGAAACTTTATAACAAACTCTAAATAAACTTTATTAAAAATTTACAACCCATCGTTTACCGATAGATAGAAGCGGTAGGCGATGATAATGGCGGTGGAATCCAAGGTGCAACACTAAATTACGGCGACAACGGCTGATTTAGCAAACAGATCTAAAAATATTGTCAAAGTTGTTATGAAAAAACTATAAAATATATATAAATGCCTATAAATCATATCCTCAAAATGATATAGATCTAACACAATTAACCAAATATTAGCAACAACCTCTAAAAGAAACCTTACTTTTACTAATGACACGAGTTATAGGTGGCGCTACGTATCGACAACAGCATTATACATTCGGCAGCGGTGGAGGTAGGCGAATTGAAGAAAAAAAGCCAAATACTTTATAACAACTAAGATCTAAAAGAAACTCGGTAGATCTATAAAAAGTCACATAGATCAGTAAAAAAATATAAAACTACAAAGTAAAATATAGATATATAAAATAACCTTCTAAAATTACAACCTCAAATTGCTTACAAAACTTTCGGTTATGATGGGTTTGTTTGGTTTCTTTGTGATGCGGTGGTGCTTTCAGCAATGATGACATGGTGGCGTTAATAGTGGTAGTCTACACACGTGACATGGTGGTGTTCGGCGTCTGTGATACAGGTGGTGGCGATGGGTTGTGACGTGGTGTTCTCAGTGGTGGATGAGATAAATTATGTTTGTGTGTGTGTGTGAGAGAGAGAGATGGCGAGACTTTTTTTTTCTTGGGGTTGAGAGGGTGGTATTTATTGGATGGGTTGTGTCTGTTAATGGATTTTTAGGAGTGGATGTTGGTTGGGTGTGTGTAAATTTAGGGTTGGATATTGGTTCGTGAAATTTGAATCTTAAAATTTAGGATTGGTATTAGGTTGAGGATATGCATGCTTTATAAGTAGTATATATATATATATATATATATATATATATATATATATATATATATATATATATATATATATATATATATATATATATATATATATATATATATATATATATATATATATATATGAAAGATCGGTAAAACTAAAATAGAAAGAATAAGAAAAATTACATGCCACACATTTCAAATAGGAGGGAGAAATTTAAGGAGAGATCGTCTATTTTGTAAATTGCACGAAATGTGGTTGTGATTTCTATCATATCTTATTTAATTTTACTTCTTGTTGATCCTAACTCTATATATATATATATATATATATATATATATATATATATATATATATATATATATATATATATATATATATATATATCTATATATAGTATCTTATTTTGAGAACCTGTTAAGTGCGAGAACTACGAGAACCCTTATGTATACAGCAAATGCATATTGTGCAACAAGTCAATGCATAATGGCACTTTTAATCTGATTAACTTAATTTGACAAGAAAATTAAATTAGGGGCAATATTGGAATTTAATTTCTTCCATAAAAAAGGATAATATCACAAACCGGTTTCCCCATGTTTTATTTTTTGCGATCCATCTCTTTCTCTTCCTCTCTTCCTCAAAGAACCCTAGCACCCCATGTTGATTTACAGCGTCCTTGGTAAGTTTCTTTCGGCCCGTATAAACAAGGGGAACAAGAACAAAAGAAGGCATTCATATAAACTTGAAGGTGAGACTACAATGTTTATAAATTATAACCCTTTTAATATTTCCATTATTGTTCATTGAGCTATGATTAATTAAGCAGAGTTTGCGATTGAATGGACTCACGGAACACGGACCCCAATTTGGGCGGATCGAGTTTTTGCTTTTATTAAAAACTAATTAACGAAGAAGATTACATCGAGAATAAGTCGGATGGTGCGGAGAATGTACTAAAGCAACCAAGAAATATGGTAAGCTATCTATAATCTTTATGCTCAATTATATTGAATGCTCGGATCTTTAGAGCAAATGTGGTAAAAAAAACAGGCTATGGTAAGAGTGGTTGAGTAACGGGGTTTGGGTCAAGATTGTTTTATTTTCGGTACAAGTGAAAAAACTAGTCATCCTAATAATTGATCATGGGTTTTTTGGATCGTGATGTCGGTACCAAAACATCAAATCTTTATTTCAACTTTTAAAATCTTTGATCTTGATAGGGTGAGGACAGTGCTGATTAGTGTGTATGCAAGTTGCAACTATGCATAATTAACCCATTTTTGTTTTAAGGTTTGACTACACATTGCACATGTATATAACTTACAGTTTAATGTGCTCAGGTATATATAAATTTAGTAATGGCCATTGATTGTTCTTTATATTATAGAATACTAACATGTTAAAGCGGTTATGCAAACTATCGTATTACAATCATAATATCTGATAATTGTTTTGAAACAATGATTTTATAGGTCATAAGCAAATAAATTCACTTTAGACATGTTAACAAATTTTCACTTTAACATCGATCGGCATTTACCTATAATTGACATAAAGATGTTTACATCGAATAAGTCAAATGTTTACATATAAAACATAGATGTTTACGTATAAAACATAGATGTTTACGTTTAAAACATATATATTCGTTATAAAACATATATGTTTTGTGTTTGATTATAAAACATATATGTTTGTGTTTGGATTATATATGTTTTGCATATATAAAAATTTGTCTCATGTTTATGTGTTTTGTTATTTTAAGTTTGTTCATGTGTGTTATGTTATCTTGAGTTTTATTTTAAAAGTATTTAATCTTGACTATTATTTTTTAGGCGTGGCGTTCTTTGAAAGCGTGTACATCACGGAAGTACATATGTGTTCTTGGAAGGCGTGCATGTATGTTTTGGAAGACATGCGCACATGTTCAAAATGATATGATGAAACTTGAACACATGTGTTTTGTGCACATATGTCCGTTCGTTAAAGTATTGTTAGTGCACCAGTGTAAAGATAGATTATATTCATGTATTTCTTCTTATTATAAGTTGTATTTTAATTGTATTTTAATCTATATCGAATTTGTGTTTAAAATTATGTTCTTAGTTGTTATAAATTTACATGATCTAAAAACAAATATACATTTTCATTTGAAAACATGTATGTCGAAAAACTATTCCAAAAACCAAAATAATAAAATTAATTCATAAAAAACACATATGCACTAATCGGTTTTAAAACATGCATGTTAAAAAAAGCAAAAAAAAAAATAAATAAAAAGCATAAAAAAATAAAAACAAAAATAAATGCAAAAAAATAAAATAAAAAATAAAAAAAAAGCGAAAAGAATATAAATTTGACTTTACTATTATACCATTTTGAATTAAATAAAAATTTTAATAATTCAAAATGCTATGTTGCATTGATATGTTGCACAATATGCATTAACGAGGTACATAAGGGTTCTCGCCTTAAGGGTTCAATAAGCCCCCTATGTTGCATTGATATGTTGCATTGAATATATATATATATATATATATATATATATATATATATATATATATATATATATATATATATATATATGAGGTTGCCATGATTTTTAGTATATCACACAGAACAATGCACACATAATGACTATATGGATATGTAAAATCGAAAACAAGAACACAAGATTTATGTTGTTGAGCCGATTCTTGTGATCAACCTAATCCATCATTAGCGGTGAATATTATTGTATGAGATTAGGGTTTACATAGTAGACACATTTATGAAAACATAATTAAGTTAATTAGATTCCCATATGGGCTCGAGCTCCGATCCTTGGACTCTGCTGACGTGGCGTTGCTAGATCATCTTTCTCATATTGTGTAAATAAGTGAAGGAAAGTGTGTCATTTGATCGGATCTTGGCTTCTTGATTTGTTGCATTTGGAAAAGTTAGGTGACATACACAATTACACAAATGGGCAAATCAAATGCACATGATAACTAAGCTTATCTGTGGCTAGGCTCATTTAAATAGGGTGATGGTATTAGAATTTTATCCCCGCAGAGAGGGTTATTTGGAAAATCTCTTTAAGGCTTATCTAGAAACATTCAACATATGCCTCGCCTTTTACATTGTTGCGGACTATGGTAAAATCATTCCGAGTTCTGAGTTACCGTGTCTCGTCGGACTTTTCTTGATGTAATTTTATACCGGTTTTAGCCTGAAAGGAAACCGAATTGTCATATGATACTTTTACAACATATTTTGCGGTCGGATCGACAAAGTTCATAGCACGCAAACAATGGGTTGTTGTTGGTGCGGATGATATGTTTATCACGGTATACAATTACAATGCAATGGATAAAGTCAAAGTATTCGAGGCACATCACGATTATATCCGTTGTGTGGTCGTTCACCCTACATTCGCTATCGTATTGTCCTCATCGATGACATGCTTATAAAGCTTTGGGACCGGGAGAAGAATTGGTTTTGTACTCACATCTTCGAGGTCATTCTCATTATGTTATGAGCGTTACAATTAATCCCAAAGACACCAATACATTCGCAAGTGCTTCACTTGATCGTACTATAAAGGTAATATTACAACGCCACTAGATACTACCAAGAACTAACAATGGCCGATATAACATATTACAAGGGAGGTTAATGCACTATCTTCATATCTTCATATGGCTCTTTTGTTGCTTAAGTTTTGTTCACAAAACTGATTGTAAAGGATTGTGACATGCATTTGCAGGTAAATCAGGTGTTAAAATCATTAAAGTTCATTCTTAATGTGCATACCATGCTCTCGAACTCACCAATATCAATTGCTATCCATATTTAATCTTTTGTTCACTTAATAATATATTAATATGTTACAAAGTGTTGTTTTCATGTTTTCATGTTACAAAGTGTTGATATTTTTGGCACTCATATAGGTTCAAAATGTGGATTTGTGTTCCTCGTGGCTGTCATTATACTACCCACAAGTTTTTGTTTCACTTCGTGTGTTCTCACGATTTTCTTCTTAGCGTCAATCCAAATTTGAACAAGCGCAGTGAAGATCAAATATTCCGCATGTCATTGCACTAGACATGAATGTTTGACCAATAGCTCTCGCTAATCGACCCTCCGGTATTCTCATTTCTCCATGCTTTCTTTTCTTGTCATCTCACAAATGGTAATAGATCAAAACGGGGTTTTTTTATACTTGTGTAAACACGTGGGTCCGGCCGACCTCATAATTGACTGTTTGTTGTTGGGCTTGGACCCTAAATATGCCCGTCCAGATTGGATGATCCTGCAGGTCCTTCCAATACCACCACCTCCAGTTAGACCATCTGTGATGATGGATACTTCGACCCGGTGTGAGGTGTGTTTCCAACGTGAGATTTTTATCTTAACATTATGAGGATAATGTTCGATATAAAGGTGGCCAATGAGCGGTCGGTGAGGTTCGGTAAAGGTCAAACCAAATTATCTTTGGATATGGGTTCAAAATGGGTCGGTTCAAAATTTCACAAAATATTCGAATATTAAAAATTGTCTAAAGAGTATAACTTTCGAGAATGTTAACACGTGTACGAATGAAGCGATTAGTAGGTTGTATACATTAGAAATTTAGAATCTAGAAATACACGACTTTTATACCTATTTTGACCCATTTACTCATTAGCTATTTCTCTTACACATTTGTATCAATAGAGAGAAAAATTTAACAATGACTTTACTCATCATATGGCGATGATAAAAAGTATATGAAAAATGCTTAACTCGGTGAACTTTATCTCACTTTTTGTATTCTATCGAACCACAAGCAGGATGATTTGACTCATCACCGGCTATGATAATCGAGACACAATGAGAACCCGAGAAGGCAAGAATGTAATGGAGCTCCGCCACATAATCTCTGAATTCGCTCGCCATTACTGCTTTCATATTGTCGCATATTTTGACAATGAGCTTCGGGTCACCAAGGGTATACTTACGCTTCCATGTACAATACTTATAAAACAAAAAGAATTACTTGTCTAAAGTTCTCACTAATGATTAAAAGTTACCTAACTTAATCGATTAGGTTTAAAAGATTTTAGATTTCATGTGTAATAAAATATACCTACTCATTCGAAGTAATATTGTTTTCGATTGTTTTCTCTTTTCGATGATGTGAACTTGTCCATGCAGGGGATGGAGTGAGTGAGGCCAATTTTATCAAGTACTACTTTTTAGCTAGATGCAATTCGCAAGGTGATAATAATATATATTGTAAATCGTGCCATGGTTTTGCTTCTTCAATTTAAAGCAATGTCGTTAATATTTACCTATTCATCCCCTTTTAACTTGTATCGGGCATGCCATTCTTTGGAGCAGTTATCAACCTCCGGTAACATTTGTGGTGGTTCAACGTCATCACACCGCATGTTTGCTATGACCATAATGATTGTAATTCAACCGACGGGAGCGAAAATATTCTCCCAGATATGTGGTTTAGCTTTTAACTAACGGTATATTTTTGTATGCCATCCTTTCTTTCATTTTTAACTTTAACTTTTGTAAGATACTTTGAACAATTAAACCTACATGATATGCGAGATAAAAGGCAAAGCACACTCCTTGATTGGACAAAGAGACTCAACATCATCAAAGTAATTGCGCTATGACTTCTTTATCTACATCAAGATTCACGATTAAGAAATCAAAAATGTAACAATGAGATGTAGGTCACGGGTCACCGGGTCGTTTCAAGTTCCAAAGGATCTTTTGGTAAATCGGTCTTGTATGTAGAGCACTTCTCATATTGGGAGGACGTGTTTATGCACTTCTTGGGACACCATCGCAAGACACTATTTCGGAGTATGATACATGACTCTTTTTATTGCTATTCATATGCTCATTTTCTATGTTAGATTATTTTAAGTTTATTTAAGCAAGTGTTTGTTTTACCGATGAGTTCGTAATGATAAGGCAAGAAAATACTTGATGGATATGCGTAAAAGCAACTGTTCCATTTTCACGAAGTTTGTAAACGTCGACCCTTTAGCTTTTCGAGTTCTTGGAGAGGATGTTATCGTTTGATCCAAAGGATCGGACAAGCTCTTCCGCGCCATATAATGACATCGATCTCGAAGTCTTCATGCTCGCGTGAAGCGTATATAATTTGGAAGATTATTCAAAGGCGTCTTTGCCCATCCGAGGCGAGATCGACTTTTGTTTATTCTCATAGTAAGTTTTACCTTTCTTTCACTATGCTTTGTTATTAGTCGTTTAGTCCGTGTTCTCACACCTTCTTCTTATTGGCGACACCGATGTAGACACCTCAATGAGAAAGGTATCTATCGTGGGATAACGATGACACAACAACTACCACACCCAGTTTTGCGATCGTGGTAGTGAACAAAATGTCGCGACGTGCATTGCATCACTTGGCGGCAAACCGGTCCACAAACAAATTCTTCTCCAGCTATAGAAGGATCCACTTAATTTGTAAACGAAGGTATCTGATCCGAAATTTCCTCTGTGTTCTTGATTTTTCATAATTGTATTTGTCCCTTTGTCGATTTGATACACCGATACGCTATCTTGATATGCACAAGGTTTGTTTCCACGTAAATTCTTTGCCATCGTTCTTTGATACCTTACTTTTTCAAGCGATGATGTTGTCGCATCTAATTACTTTTCAAGCAGCGCGTTGTCCTCACGTGGCAGTCGACAAAGAATGTGCGATGTCGTGTTGCGAAGTGCTTTCCACTTGGGCGGTTCCACTTCCGTTCTAAACCAAGGTACCCGCTCTTATCTTTTTAACGACTTTCATTTCTCAAGGTATCACTATGCTAAATACTCGTGCTAAGAAGCTAAATTTGATAATACATGCTTAATTACTTGCTAGATTGCGAATAGCAAGCATCTGATTACATATAATTTTGCCGATTTTTACAAGTAATAGTTGTAGTGAGAGACACGGATTGTTGAGGAAAAGCGATGAGGCAAAAAGCTAGGTTGTTACTTGACGAGGCGCTTCATGGTCTCTTTTGTGGTATTTATATGGGAAAGGAATGATTGGCTATCGCCCGCCATTAGCCCTCCACCTTCATGCATTTCTAGGACCAAAGTGCGCCTTTGGGATTTTCAAGGCTCGCACAAGGTGGTGTGTTGACAGTGAGGCATGTTCAAGGGTGGTTTCTGATTTCATTGATGATATGGTGAGTGGGGATTTCACATAGAGTGTCATAACACCGCATGTTTAAGACGAGCTAAATTTGGAGATTTTAAACGAGCTAAAGGACACGGAGTGAGGATGGAACTTCCTATTACTCAACCAGATGATTGGCATCTTCATCTTCGTGATGGTGAACTTCTTGAAGTCGTTGTCTCTCACAGTTATTTTATCATCATTTACTTTTTTTCGACTTGATGATCATGAGACATAATTATTTACTTGAAATATAATTTGATATGAATGTTTGACCGGTCAATTTTGAACCCAAAATTTTACGTAGGAAAATAAAATACTTTTGTAGCTGGATTCAGCTCACACAATCTTATCACGGTGGATATCTTTGTCGGTTTGACCAAGAAGGAAACCAATGGTTAAAACTAAGTTAACATACAATCAACAATGTGTCATAGACCCAACTCTCCATAGTAATGGTACATCACTCGAACTCACATTGCTCTGAAGCAGAAGGGATCCTTTGCAATATCGAAACTAACCCAAAATCGTGGGTCTTTGCTAGGCGTGGAATTGGACCGATTAAGATCCAAAGGCCGGGGTTAATGAAAAGCGACTTCTACAAGAGAGATACCCGAGGTATACCTTACACCAATTTTAAGAAATCGTAATATGAATTAAAGAACATATAAAGGTCTAACTCCCATGGTTTCAATCGCATTTCCTATTTTGTCTTATGTTGCTACAATTGTTCTTGATTAAGGTTAACAATTTAAGATGTTTAAAGGGTGTAACTTACATTTTCGTAAGGACGATGGGAAGAATAAGGGAGTTATTGTAAGTACGGTTAATGCAACGCCACTTGTGCAAAGAAGCGAAACCAAAATGATGGCTAAATTTGCTTTGCACGATTTCATTTTGTAAAGATAACCAATGGTGGTAAAAATTTGGTCCGATATTATTGACTTGTTGTTTATAGCTTAGGATTAAAAGAAACAATGGACCAATAAGCTCGCACTATCCCTTATTTCGCCTTTGGAGGAATGGCATAAGGTGCGATCTGCGGTTTAAGGTTTTGATTTGTGGGTCTACAATTTTTGTCATTACTATTCTGCTCGCATATTCATTCTCAAGTGTGGCCGGTGATGTTTTTGTCGGCACTTTTTGTGTCCTTGTTCTGAACTGGTCTACATTTCCTCCACTTTGGTTACTAAGTTCTGGATTGATAACATTAACATGTAAACCGCTATCACTTGTCGTGATGTTCTTATATATAAAGCTTATTAGATTTTTAGGTATTTGGCATTTGCTTATATGGCAATTGGCTTACTCTTAATATTTAATACTTTAAATGTTGGAGAATCTATTGTGTTCCTATTTAGACATTGGTTTTGATCATTTTAAAGTTATGAATTGCAACTAATATAATGTGACTTTGGTTTGTTATATTGCGGAAGGTAATTTTGTCTTGCAAAGGGGAAGCAATTGGTGAATCTGCGGGTGGAGACTCGATTCGATGAAGCAAAAGAATAAGCATACAAGTGTACAAATGAGCTAAATATAGTATGTATTATCACAACTCTATCACCAATCGCAATTCCTGTGTAGTGTTACTTCACCTTTAGTGATATGTTGCAAATTATGTAGTTTCTTTTTTTTCTATCACCAACCTTATTTTAGAGCATAACTTATGATACTACATAACTTCCATACTAGAATTGTTCAAGAGGTATTGTAATATAAAATCACACAAATGATTACATCTATCATTTGAGGGTAAATGTGTTAAGTTAACAAGTGGACTGATTTTAAAACATCACTTATAGTCTTGGGTTTCTAAATTGAAGAAAGTTCTCACCTTCTATGTTCCTTAAGCTCGAGTCCATATATTTAATTTGAACATAATGTTGTTTTGATTATGAGGTTGCTTGATTATAGTGCTAATGTAGTATGTGTTGTATCCGATTCGGAGGCCACATAAAGCATACCCGATGATTAATTTGTGATTTGTGGCAAAATTGGCCCCAAGTGTTATGTTCTCGTTATTTCACTATGATCTCAATCGGCCATTTATGTAAACAATGAATAAAAGTGTTTAACATACCCAATCCAAACCGACCCATTATTAAAATTACCCATTTCGAACTAAATCTGTAGACCCATTTCCTTAAAAATCATTACGTATTTGTATTTGCTAAATTCTTTTCTTTTCTTGGTAAAACTTGAAATGAAAGGAGGCATATTCGAGACCATTATTACAATTCTTGATATGATAATCAAATGCTTAATGCATCTCGCTTTAGGAGTACTTACGAGTGTCTTTACCGCCTACTACAATGAGACTATACTTTACACTACCTATGACTTCTTTGAAAGAAAATGAGGATGGATATCTACTACCATCCTTTATCTTCAAAAGATCTTTCAGTACTTCTTCTTGCATCACAAGTATCAATTCACATTAGTCCTTTCATGCAACAATTATAATGATACCTTTTAGTTCAACATTAGCAAGATTTTAGGTTGCAAGGATGTAAGTGTAACGTGTCTATACTAAAAATTGGCTTATTAATGAAGGATACATTACTAATGAAGGATACAAGTAGATCTGGAAAATAGGGTGGTTCGGGTGGGTTTGGTAATGGGTCAAATACGATAAGTTATAAACGGGTCAAGCTGACAAAAAACATCTTTTTTCCATAAGCTTAAAATCTTTTTATATACAATCAGCTTTTTTTTTAATTGATTACTAAGATTTGGTTTTCCAATAACATTATATTATGTGAAAGAAATGAATTTTGAACAACATTCCATGTATTTGAATTGTTGAATTAAATTTGGTTTCATGCATTTGAGAGTTCCCACAGATGGATCCTAAATCTCTGGACATGTGGTTCGCCAATTCAAAACCTATCTTCTAGATAGACTACACAAGGTGCACTTCAACGCTTTTTTTATCGAGTTGCATAGAAAGAAATGACAAAAACTTTTAAGTTCTTCATAACCTATACTTTGTTCTTGCCGATACTTTAATAACTTTTTTTCATATCGAATGAATATTAAATATTGGAATAAAATTAATAGTTATATATGTCCATGCAAGTCATCAAATGGGGAAAAGCCCAAATTGTCCTAAATGATAAAGCCTAAACGTTACATTCATTTACAAAGACAACCAAAACATAACAACTATTATGCCAATCTATAAAATATGCCTACAATTATTTATCACCCTTCTTTCGCTATAGAAAAATATACCAACGATATTTATAAGTCATTCTATTATTTATTTATTTATTTATTTGTTATGGTCTTAAGCAATTCACTCTATTTGATGGAATTTTATTAAAAGTTAATTGTAAAGATTTATCCAAAAGGTTTTAAACTAATACATATTGCATGTTGATCTTTTGATTATGATTTTTAAACTAATACCCACACCACCACTTGCCACCACTTTTTATTCTCCGATTGTGAATTGAAGGCATCATGTTTTAATAGCTCACCTATTGTAAACACATCTAAATTCCCACCTTTCCACCATTCAAATTTTTTTAACCAAACACTCCATCACGTTTTGAGTATCTCTTAAAAGAAAGTTTTTCAGTAATAATGAATATTGTGGAGTGATAAGCCAATATAAGTGTTCATGGCACTGTTTATCTTGATATATTAGGTTCCTTTGTGAGATTCAGCACCAAAAGCAAACTACACTGGGAATAGCTATTTGTAAAAGAAAAAGTAACTACACTTGCTTAATTCTTATAAGTTTAGAAATACAAGTCAAGTTGTTGTACACAAGTTCCCTTTTCGTCCATTATAGTTTTTAAAACGAATCAATGATATTGATATCGACTCAATGTATTTAGTTTTATAATCACGTTTTTTTTAAGGGTAGTTGTAGTTTATGGCTAAAATATACGTTTATTGGAAATCTTTATCCGTTTTTACAAACGCAGCCACCAAAAGCCCTAGGCAACGCTGGAACCCATTCATCACGATTCAAATCGGGCGGAATAGCACACAAAACGTTATTCAAAAGATTCTCCTTAGTATGTATAGCTGCTGCAAACCCATTATGTCCATCAAATATCTAAAAACACCAAAAAATCACTCAGCATCATTAACTAACCAAGTGACCACTAACACAATACAACAAAGGGTGAAGTATATAAAAATGATAAACATGTTCAAATTCAGTTAATTTTTGTTTACATAAGTTACTACCTATATTGTTTACCCATGTGACGCAAGGCCTTTCATATACAGAGTAACACAAACTCACTTAGGAACGTGACAAATGAATCTATGGACATGGATGCCAACGGAGTGAAGGTTGTAAAAATGTCATATCAAAAGTAACTACCTTTTCTTTTTTCTTTTGTTTTAATAATAGTTTTAGCTAATTAATTGATTTATATGGAGGAAATGATGATTGTAGAGATATTTTCGAAGTTTGACAAGTCCAAGGAGTCCGAGCTCAGTCACTGCAGATGGGCTACGCTTATTGTTGTAAGTATTTATAGACCATTATACTTGATATTCCATAATTTAACATATATAATTGAGGTACTAACATGTTATAGCTTTGCAGTCACAAATCTTGCTACCTAAAGCTTAAGGTTTATGCAATTAGGTAAAAGCACAATAATGGGATAATTGTTAGTTCGAGTAAAGGTGGCTTACCCAGAACTATTTTCCTTCTCCCTCACAAAATAATGCAAAGTCGAAGCCTTGTGTCATTGAAGTATCTCTTGAGTTGATAAATTGCAACACGAGGTAGTTTACTTGCGGGATGCTGCTGAAATGTAGCATTCAGGTCCAAATGTAAGAAAGGGTTTAAGTCTTTCACCATGGTAATTATAGTGCACCAAGCATTTTGATTTTATTTATAACAAATAGTATATATATTTGGTTTACTGGGTAAATAAGTTAACTGTTATATCACTTTAATACATTTTCATTATCTACAAAAAAAAATAAATAAATAAATAAAAAACAATTGTTTTATAATATTGTTTGACAATTCTAAAAATGTATTTCGGTTAACAAAAACAACAAACAAATAATTATAAGTCATACCGCCCATTAGCGGGAACTAAAACTAGTGTATATATATATATATATATATATATATATATATATATATATATATATATATATATATATATATATATATATATATATATATATATATATATATATATATATATATATATATATATATATATATATATACCATGATGCGATGCGTGAGTCTGCAGGTGACTATTTTGGCGAGCATATTTTTCATTTTAAATCTTCCTTATTTAGCATGTCCAAAATCTTTTATAATGTATTAGATATATGTTTTCAAAAGTAGAAAGTCTAAATTATGAATAATGTAAATATTTAATACTTTTATTTTTAAGTTTAGCATTAAATTGGTGATTATAAGTTTAGTAAGCTTTTCTTATAAACAATTCTATAAAAATATATCATTATTGGAGGGGGTTACTAATTTACTATATGGTTTAAATGAGACTTAAATTTTCAAATTAACATTAATTTTCTAATTTTCCTTTAATAGTAATGTTTTTTATCTTAAAATTTAAGACTTCCTATTATAGGAAGTCCCAAATGTTTTATAATGTAGTATAGATATATAAAGGGTGAGATTGTTTGCAATATGTATATCAAAATCATGTACACATATGCTGAGAATTTTTTTAAAATTAAATGAACTTATCATTCAATCAATCAAGGGTGCCAATTGAACATGTCAAGAGTGTATTTATCTTAGGCCTGCCAATGGCTCAGTTCTTCGACTTCAATTTTGGTTGGCGAATTGATTGGAAGAAAAGACATGTTGCATAACTTATCGTAAACAACTTTATTCGTCAAGCATAAAAGTAGTCCCTCTACTTCAATTTTGGTTCGCGAATTGATTGCACAAAAGACATGTTGAAGCATACATTGTGTTTGGGCTAGTGGTGGACCCAACTAGAAAACCAAGGTGATTTCCAGCTTTGTCGAGGTGAAATTAGTTAACATTTCGGGTCGGTTCGGGTTCGATCAAAATAGATTCACTTTTAGCATGATTTCATAAATGAAATGAAACATCATATATCTATCTTAATTAATAGTACGTTGAGTTGAGTGTTTATAACTCCTTTTTTACTTTCATATCTTCTAAACTAGTTACTATCATATCTTTTTGCATATTTATTACTATGTGTAGGGAAGGGATTCAGTGAGAATAAAAAGTAAAATAAAAAAATGAGAATGATTTTTTGCCACATATTTTAAATAAGGATAAGAATTTTAAAGAAAGATGCATCTACCTTTATAAGTGAATCGAAATATGTGGTTATGGTTTCTTTTTACCCTTCTCATTTAATCCTAAGTCTTACTATGTATGGTAAATTGATACTATAAATAATATCATTTACGTAGTTAGTACCCAATTTTATACAGAAATCATATTTTGTCGTTTTCTTCTAGTTTGATGAGAAGATAGTTCTAAGACTGCTCGCAATGGGTCGGTCGACCAAAAGGTCAATGACGGTTGATGTCAGTCGCCGCCACTGCTCAACATTCAGTTGATGAGGGTCGAGTTGTAATTCGGTTGATAACTCGACCTTGGTTGTGTGTCTATTAAATAAAGGTAATAGGTTATAAAGGCCCCTCTTAAAATACAATTTGTACCCTTTTTTTATTATTTTTATAATTTCTTTTTTATTATAAAACTACAAAATTGAAAGTACGGAACAGAAAATATAAATTTTAACACATCAAAAGAATTAAACTGTCAAAATATACGGAACATAAACTGATAAAAACCTGTGTTACACTGTAAATAGAAAAAACAAAAAAAGTTATATTTTCTATTTTTTTTTTTAGTGAGCCAAAAAGGTACCAATAGTAGTACCCTAAAATTCAACTTTTAATGTTTTCACAGCAGACAAAAGAACCATAAAAGTAGCCGATAGGAAAAAAAAAAAAAAAAAAAAAACAAACAAAAAACCATGACAGTAGCAAATCATAACAGTAGACATGAGTGATGAGACAGTCTTCTATGGTAATTGTTTTCTTGATGATTAACCATTGGAGATATTTTCGATTGATGATCTTATTGGACATGAATGGAGTATTTAAGGTGGGAACATGAGAATTGAGAAACGACCATATAAAATGTGACCTGAATTAATGGTTGAGAAACGAACAAGGTGAGGCCAAGGTAATCATAGCAAGTTGGTATTATTTAATTTAAATAACAAGCTAAAGTCACGTTCTATTCGGGTGATTCGGTTTTCTCGGCCCGACCCAAAATCGAAAAACAATAAAACATAAAACCGAGAATCGAGCCGAAAGTTAATCGACGAGACTTTACCCCTAAAACAATAAGAGAATATAGAGATGAAGAAAAAAAAATCAAGAAGTGCCTTAACTAGTTTAATTTTTTAATTATTATTGTAATGTTTTAATTTTATTTTAATTATTATGTAATGTGTTTTATTATTAATGAATTTTAATTTTGTTGTAAAAAGTTGTAAAAAAAATATATATGTCTGTTAAAAATTTGAATATACGTATAAACTTTTCAAATTCTGCCTATATCGTTACATCTTATTTTATTATCACATCGTAATATCTTTCAATCTTTACGATATCGTAATATTAATGATTCTAATTTTAAAAGTTATAATAATGATCTATGCGTTTGTGTTATTTCATGTTAGTCGCTGACGTTTTCACTTTAAAAGTTATAGTAATGGTCCATGTGGTTTCTTTGTTTCACCGTTAGTCGCTGTTTCATTTTTTTCATACACGTTTAAACATGTTTTTACACGTTTTATATACATTTTACACATTTTGAT
Source organism: Chrysanthemum lavandulifolium (assembly GCA_022545495.1). NCBI lineage: Eukaryota > Viridiplantae > Streptophyta > Magnoliopsida > Asterales > Asteraceae > Chrysanthemum > Chrysanthemum lavandulifolium. The sequence goes on from CM040244.1 coordinate 52,147,698, forward strand.
ACACTTTTTACGTTTTTATACTGCTTTTTAAAACGTTTTATATCATTTTTACAATTCTATGCATGTTTTTATATATGGTTTTATATCGTTTTTACACGTTTTTATACACATTTTTACATGTTTTATATCGTTCTTTACACATTTTATATACATTTTACGTTTTTATACACGTTTTTACGTTTTTACATTTTATACACGTTTTTGCGTTTTTATACACGGTTTTATGTACCTTTTTTACGTTTTATACATATTTAAAAAACGTTTTATATCGTTTTTACACAATTTTAAGCACGTTTATACACGGTTTTATATCGCCGTTTACGTTTTATACAAGTTTTACACATTTTATACCGTATTTTACACGTCTTTATATCGTTTTACATGAATATATACGTTTTTATATACGGTTTATATACATTTTTATACATGTTTTTACGTGTATAAAACATGTATAACAATGTGTGTGGCGTGTATAAAAATAAATAACGTGTATAAAGCGTGTAAAAAATGTATTTAAAATCGTGTATAAAAACGTGCATAAAATCGTGTAAAAAATGTATATAAAAACGTGTGTATAAAAAACGTGTTTAAAACATGTAAAAATCATGTATAAAAATGTATAAAAAATGTGTATGAAAGTCAAAGGACTAACGGTAAAAGTCAAATCAAACCAATGGGACAATTATTATAACTTTTTAAAGTAAAAAAATGTCAAAGGACTAACGGTGAAAGCTAATACAAACGGCGGGGACCATTATTGTAACTTTTTAAGATGGTAACCTGTCAATATTACGTATATTAGTAAGGATTTGAAAGTATATTACGTATGTGGATAATAAAATAAGTATGTTACGTATATTGGTAAATTTGAGAAAGTTTGTTACGTATATTCAGCCTTCACCCAAAAAATAAAGGTCGCTGAAGGTCACTGCTAAAAGTAGCCTAATTATTACTTAACTAAAATCATTTATCGATGGGTAACACAAGAGATAACTTTTAGGCTACTGCTATTGTGGTCATCCTTGTTACCTTAGCGTCGCTTCAGCTTTCTCTCTCCAAAAGTACACTCTAACCATAATTTTCTAATGATGACCGCAATGGCAAATGTAATTTTTTTTTAAAAGGATTGAACATAAACTAAATACATTAACTCATTCATGTCGTACTCAAGGTTCTCGAAAATTTCATAGCGTGAGGCTTGATCGTATCATGCGTCGTGCCACCACACCGCCTTATGCCACGTCTTTTTGTAAAATTGATATATATGAAATATGATATAAATATATAAGTATTTTCATATTTTGTGCACTTTATATCATGCCTTATAAATAAAAACTTTGTCTTGCCTTAGCGTGAAGCGATCGTCACGTCGCGTCGCGCTTGGCTATTTATAACCTTGGTCATACCCCTCAAATTGACAAAGATAACTCATTTACCATCTATATTTAGGAACGAGAGTTTTAACTTTCAAAAATCATCTTCTTTATAAGTTACTAGTTACTACATATATGTCAGCCTAAATTTCCGGCTACTTTTTTTTTCCTCATTTCCCCAATTTCCCTTTTTGTTTGCAGTGTGGTTCCAGGACACCACAGGTTGTCTCAATTCATAAATCAAAGGTTTTGTAATGTTTATAAATTTTCTATAAAATTTTATTAAGGTGTCGTTTGTTTTTAAAAGGTTTTATGTCTTCATCTTTAAAAGAAGGGATACATCTAGGGGTGTTCATCAGTTCGGTTCTCGGGTTAATCGGTTTATTCGGTTCGGTTTGTTCGGTTAATTTTTTTCTGGGTCATAACCGAACCGAACCGAGAACCGAACCGAAGTTCGGTTCGGTTATGTCAAAACCGAAAACCGAACTTATATATTTTTTAAATTTAATTAAATAGATTTTGGCAAAGAAAAAAACTATTTCAAGTATAAAAAGTGTTTTTTTATATTAAGATAAAATTTTAATGATCTTTTTGTGTATATAAGTATATAAAAAAAAAATATATTAAATATATAAAGTGTTTTTATATATAAATATATAAAAAAAATATATATATTTATATAAATTCGGTTTTCGGTTCAGGTAGCCAAAACCATATCCAAACCGAAAACCGAATTTTTAGTTCGGTTCGGTTTGGTTTTGACAAATTCGGTTTGGTTACAAGTTCGGTTCGGTTTTTTCGGTTCGGTTTTCGGTTTATTCGGTTATTACCTGATCCATGAACACCCCTAGATACATCTAAACTCCTCATTTGCAAGGAAGAAAACTGTTTGTTTTTTGTGTTTTTGAAAGAAAAAAAAATGAAAGAGAAATAAATTAGGTTTGTTTTAAAGAAGTGAGAAGGAGTGAAAGTTTATATCTAATTTTTGAAGATGTGATAAGTGAAAAGAAGCGTTTATAACTGAAAAAAAAAAGTTGGAAAAGAGAAAAAAAAATGCTTCTTCCGAAAAAACTAATAACACATAAATCTCTTATACTTATATATAACTATAGGTATCGTGTGCACACAGGTTTTTACATAAATTTTTCATTATATACTAATATCGAATAATATTTTGTATATATTGCACGAATGATTTAACTTTGTTTAGGTACCATGGTGTTTAGGTTTACCTTGTATAAATTTAATTATTGATATAATGTTCTATACATTAGCACATAATGATCCTTGAAATAATATGTGTCGTCGTTATATGTACAATATCCTCTATTTATTTTCGCGACGGTTACATGTAAGGTCATTCATTTTTATATTGATGATCATGTTAATAATAATTTTAGTGTATTTAATTTTTAAACTCGTGTACGCGCAGGTTAAACTGTTAAAGATGAATAATATGAGTCGGTATTAAACCCGAATAGTTAAAAATAATAATTTTCCGGACATTTTACTTAATTTCATAAAGAGGAATACCATGTGTCGTTCATATATGTTGTATTCTTTTATAAAATATAAAGTATAAGGGATATAAGTTTAAGCGGTATTTATCAAATTTATAAAATTATTAAAAAATATGAACTGATAAATATACTTAATTCTATATAATGTATTTAAAATTTAAACACTAAAGTTTTATTAATTATCATTTTTTTAAACTAACACATATGGTTTTATACATATTTATTTTGTTGGTGTAATTTAGATAAGTTTGACCAAATTGAAATCATTTTGACTTTTGTTGGCCGATTAAATGTTTAATTTTATCATGTAAACAGAATGATGCACTCTTATTGATCCAATTGAAATTTTTATGGGAAAATGAGTGTATATATACTTGAAATTAGTGACAATACATGCGATTAAATTAGAGATATATCTATTTAATCAACAGCCTCATGATAAATTTAATTAAAAGACCAAATTATTTCATCTCTTAGCTAATAGATCAATACTTTAGGTTTTCTTTTTCTCTTTTCTGTTCTTGTTAGGCTCCTTTTTCTCTTTTATACTCGTAAACTTTTTTGGTATATAATGCAAGAGCAAAAAAGAGAAAAAGAAAACATTAAATATTGAAATGATAAAGATCTGCAATTCATATAAAATCTAATCCGTAGTCAATTATCATGATTGCTAAGTTTGCAAATTCTCATTCAACCTATGCATAGCTTATAGTCGAGATTGTCAAAGTTTGCAGATTAATAAAAATAAGAAATCATTGAACACTTTCGATAAAAGTGTAGAAATCTCGCTTAAGAATAATGTCACTCTAGATTGTGTATTTTGATCGAGCGTATCAAAACAAGATGATCCATTAGGTAACAGATGAAATAAATTGGTCTTTTAGTTAAACTTATCATAAGACTGTTGATTAAATAGATATATCTCTAACTTAATCGCATGTACTGTCACTAATTTTAAGTTTCAGGCAAGTGAATATCAAATTTAGACACATAAAATAAGTGAAATGCTTTAAAAAAGGGTGATACTTACACCACTGTTTTTTGTGGTGAAAGAATAAAAAGGGGTGATGTAAATATCAATTAAAAAGGGGTGGTGTAAAGCGGGAAAAATTACAAAGTATAAAACTAAAAGTAATTTTCCCAAAATTTTAACTTTCTTTTCAACTTTCAGAAAATCTCCTACTATATAAAAGATTACTTTAAAGGCGAAGGACTATGATCAATTCGAATAACAACATTTATCAAACATGGATTACTGTTAATGAATAATAATTTGTTTGATAAATGTTAAAATACCCCCTAACTATGATGTTGACAAAATAGTTATGTTTGGCACAAGGCTTATGAACGCATATCGAGGCTTGAGCTTTTAAAATAAATCGACTTATAAAATAAGACTTGTTTGTTGCACATGCTTATGAAGGAATATGGCTTATAAAATAAGCCATAAGCCTCTGTAAGCCCAACCCATAGAAAGGGGCTTATCGGGGCTTATCGCTAGTTAAATTACTTAAATACTCTTAAAATTATAATGAATTAATACGTAAAAGCTGAAAATATATATGAATTTAATTTGATATATTTTTGTGCGATTTTACATTAATAAGGTTCAGCTCCAACTAATTCGCCAAACAGTTTTATAAAAATATAAAACGGTTTAGAACACTAATAAAATATCCAATAATATAAGTCCAGGGCCGTAGCCATGCCTACCCATTCCAACCCTCAAATTAATTCATGCCAAAACATACCCAATGGCTCGTTAATCATTGGGCAAAACTTCAAAATAGCCTTTAAACTAATTAACATTTATGTTTTAATACTTTTTACGTTCACTAATAAAATAATAACCCATATGCATTAAGCTTTATGTTTATCATTTTAAAGATTAGTACTCCATCCCGTCACAAGAAAATGTATTGGACATCCGTCGTAACGCGCACGCGTTTGTAACAAACTTAAAAGGATATTATGCATTTATCAAATGTAAGTGTTTATCTATAATTTTATAAACAAAGACTTTGTCAAGTCATCAACTTATAAACCGTTTGACTTTAAACTTATCAAATTCCATAACTTTGAGAAGTTTGTCAAGTCATCACCTTATAAACTTTTTAATTTTATAAACCTATTTTAACAATATGTTAAACATTTTACAACTTCATAAACTATTTCATGCCAACACATGCATTGAATTATAAACAAGTTTACGATTTTAGTCATCTTCATGCCACAAAGACTTGAAGTAGAAGTCCACAATAGTAAATGATAAAATTTCGTAATTTTTAAACATATTATCGTACCTCTCATTGTGGATGCCTTCAGGGACGGAGCCAGGACCAAATATGACCGAGTGCATAAAATCTTTTGAACTGTAATACTGGAAACACATTTCGAAGGACCGGGTGCATTTAAGATGCATTTAGAAAAAATCGATGTATTTAAAAAAAAAAATTAACATTAAATCAAAAAAATCCATAGGATTCCCAGGCACCTGCGAGAACCCCCTAGCTCGGTCCCTGGATGCCCTTATATAATCGTTGACGGAATTTTTCCTATTATCTTACCTTAAATGTATAAGTAATTAAGACTAATCACATATATACGAGTATGTTTGCCAAAAGTAACTGTTGCAAAAACTGAAATTAAAGTTGTAGATGGAGATAAAACGGGAGCTAAAAATTGAGATTATTTTTATTATTAAGTAGCATTTGATATTCAGAGATTATGCAATTTTTTTGTTAAAAACTCATATAAGTTTTGTCTGTTAAACAAAGCTTATAATTTATTAATCTTATTTTTCCAAGAATAAGCATAATTATATTAAACCCGAATTTATTAGTAGTTGATTGTAATAAGCTTACTTAAGTAAGCATACTCAAATTGCTTCTTTTAAGAAACTTAGTATTAAAGAAATGAGTATAGACAAACAATTTTAGCATGCAATCCTAAAAACCCCTTTGAAGTGAGATTTTCCTTATTTTCTCAAATCTAAAGTTTCTTAACCACGAGGAAATCTTTAATCCCCATAACGACGAATCCATTAAATTAAATAATTGGGGTCCAAATAATTAAGGATGTAAAAATGGGCAATTCTTATAATCTTGTAAATTAATCATTTTTGTATGGGTTAGTGTTCACATGAGTTGAGAACATTTTTGTTACAAAATTTCCAGCTTCTTATAAGCAGTAGTGTGACCTGCAAAACTGAAAATACAGTATGTGCTCAAATCTTGAATATTTCTATAGCTGCCAGTCATTATTTATTACTTCATCAAAGTATAATTAAGCCAAGTTTATACCCAAACATCTAAGAGTATGGTTTCATTGCTAGGAAAAGTAGAAATTCCTGTACGAAAAAGATAAGGCAAATTCATAATGTATGAGTAGCATATTAAGCACAAATTTTGATATTTAAGAAATGGGTGAGCAAAAAAGCAAGTCTGTCAATACTCAATACAAAAATCCATATTAAAACGATCATGAAGTTGAAAGTTGTAGAACATATTAATTATAAGTTGCTTATCACCTCTAGATCCATTATTCACTAACTTAAGCTTAGGTGACCACCCGTGCTCACCAAAAGGAAATTAAAAATGGAAACTGCAATGCCTTATATGAAGGATGCAACTTACTAATTCGTTGAGGCAACCAATCCTTCATGTGAATGATTATGTCAAAATCGTTTTTGCTTCTTGTCCCACTGTCATAAACAATAGCACCAAGCTATCCTGAAACAGGAGAATTATAGCGTTCGGTTCCCATTGTTATATACATGATTTTAAACTCAGAAGGCTCTTTATTAACGCACATGTCTTTGGCTATTGTAAATAGCTTGACCAATTCATTAAATTCATCAAGGATCTGAATTGAAGTCTTGACAATTTCAGGTTTCAAATCCCGCGATTCACCTCCACCAAAATAAACAAGTCTGTCAGAGACCTCTGTTAGTGTCATAGATATACATTTGCAAAAACCTTTGAGTTTGATCCGTTGGTGGACATAAAGATCCCATCCAGTGCGAAATTTATCCTTCAACCGTGAATACATAAGGCCTTATTAACTGAATCATCCACATTAGCCCCAAAGGAAGTCATATATGGAGAACATCATGTTGTAAGCAAGGATGTTCTCTATGAAGTTTTTGTTTGTTAAACTTAGCACTTAGGGCTATCTTTAGCAATACCCATAAAACAATATCCCAACTTTTATATCAAACTTATGTTTCTCCCTTTCCTTTGCCATCAACTTTTAAATCTTCTAGCAACTTAAAGCTTTCCTTTATACGTATTCACCAGAGCTATATATTGGGTTAATCACCATCGACCCACTCTGACCCATCACAACCCACTACGACCCGGTCAACGAAAGTCAACCAAACAAGTCAGACTTTAAAAAGTCAACAGAAGCAGTTATATAAAAACGGTTATATGACAGTTATGAAGTAACTGCCATATCCCCTGAACCAACACAATGGTTCATTTGTATCTTTTCAGTATGTATAAATAGATAGGAATTATGTATGAACAAGAATGACAGATTTATGACAGATTTTATATATAAAAGTAGTTTATGTTTATAAAGTTTAATCTTTTCTTGTATTTTCGGTATATTTTGATTATAGAATCCACAAACAAGGCCAACACTATATCATATCACTTCCATGTCAACACGATCACTAGACACAAGCGATCACGACTATGTGATGCTATATTTGTGTGCTGATCATTATTCAAATGTTCGCACCTAGGGGCACCAAACTGTGCTACGTACAGCCTCGCACCATTATCACAGTTATCAAGTACATGTATACAATCAATTTCTCATCATTCTATCAAAAGTGATACTGAAAATTCTCTCTCAAATGGTTTCCATCTTAATCATTAACCGTATCTGTTTGTATCTTTCACATACCATGGAAGACTGAACTGATTTTAATATTTTCTCATAGGTTCTCACAACCACCATCAATAATGCATCAGCCCATTGGCTTGGAAATCTTCAATGACAATTCAGTGCAACTTTTCCTGCACCGACATGATATAGCTTTTTTCTTTCAAAATACTTTCTGAAAATTACCATTCAAAAGCATAAGAAGCTTACCACCTCCATATTTGCTAAATTCTCCATTTTTTTTATTTTCACTTTTTCATTTCATAAACGGTGAAAAAGTATATAGATAAAGTTCTAGCAAGAAGCTAGAGAAATAAGAAGCATCTACAAGTTAAAAAAGTTTCGAAACAGCCACTAAAGGTGGATCTTTTTTTCTTCTTTTTTTGTAGCTTTCAACATGAAAACTATTTGTTGTTATTTGTAAACAATTATTTACAGGAAGTTATCCCAACTTGTCAACATAATTATTATACCAATTTCCTTTTTAACGTTCCACGAATTTCCAATCACTAATTTATCTATTACGGCCGAGAGACAAATATTGTCTTACAACCGTCTTGTATTTCGTGAAACTTGATATACATTCTTCATATCCTGAAACCTAGCTATCTGTCAATGTTATCTCTTTGTGTGTCATTAGCCCGTCATAAAATTTATTAACATTTGAATTCATAATTGCTTCGTTCCAAATAAATTTTATCAAACAACCAATTCTTTTCGCAGAAAGTTAAAGCGTTTCTTTGATTGTTCTCAATCATCCAAAAAATTTCCTGATAGATGTACTAATACCCTGATGCGGAAGCTTTGCAATGAAAACCTCGTCTTAAGTTCACTATCCCAACACCAGAGGTACGATAACATGGGAATGAAAGTACGTCTTAGTGTTTTGTTCTTGTTCCCATACCATGTTTGAAAAGAAGAGAAAAAATGATGTAGAAAGTCAATGATAAGTTTCCTTAGTATCTTGGTTTGGTAAATAACTCTGAGATTTTTTTTTTTTTTTTTACTTCTATCTTGATCTAAAGTCTAAACCAAACACACGAGAACACACTGTATTGCAATTTATCAAGCCATGATATTGGACAAGTATTTTTCCCAAAAATCGCCAAATACGACGGGCTATGAAAGCTTGGTAAAAGATCCAAGAAATGAGAATAAAAATAGGGTATACTATCGTATAACACATGATATAACTCATTCATGCAAAAGATTATCCAATTTATACAAGAACCAAATTCCAAATTCGAAGCCATTTAAATTACCAGCAAAAACTTACATCTCCTTTTTAGACAATGAGGATGTTTTCTAACGTCTTCTAGGCAGCAACAATGGCAAAGAGCATGTAGAACAGCTTTAGAAAGTCTACAAATAACAACAAATAGTTTTCATGTTGAAAGCTACGAAAAAAGAAGAAAAAAAGATCCACATTTAAAGAGATTTATGGGGGTTTATCTCAATGGTCTTCAGGCGCAATAGTTAATCCCTTAGCTACTCGTAATCTTCATCATCAATCCAGTCTCCATAGATGCTTTTCAACTTCCCCCCTGCTAATTTCCCTGCTAATTTCTCGAACCACTTTCCTTGTTGTACAGGAGCAGCGGCGGCTGAATCAGTAGCCATTGCAATTTGGACCCCATTGGCTGCAACCGAACCATCACCCTCAACACGTCTAATTGGAGTGTTTAGCTCTGAGAAATTGATTAAAAGAAAAGACAAAACTCTTAATATGCTTGGCATTGACAGGTACATATATAGCGTTAATGACACTTAAGAAAATTAACTTCATAAGGATTAGGTTGTGCTTACATGAATTCAAGCACACATAAATGAACTCGTGTAGAAAGTGAAAATGATATATAAGTGTTATGTGAATAACCCGCTTTTGGAAAACAATCTACTTAACACCCATAATTAGACCCCTTTTCCTTTAATAATCATTCCTATTTGTGGGTCCTTAAGTCGTTTCTCTTTCGTATCAAGTAAATACGACGTACTAATATAGCACACTAGATTCCTTTAGTTACGTAGGACCCACAAAATAATACTTAATAATGGTAATAATACTCACATTGGGTACGACCCACAAAATAATGCCGTACTAAATAACAGCAATAATACTCACATTAGGTTAAACGCAGTATGCATAGGTTAACGCCTATATGTTAAGAAGAAAGCTACATGTCCCTCATCTTAATCTATGTTGAAGAGCATAGCTAAACAAAACTTGGTTAAGAAACTTATTAATCATTTCAGACATTCGAAAACACAATCGCATATCTTTTGATATACCAATAATGGAACAAGAATCTACGACGGATGAAGTTATAAGTGTTTATATATCAGTAAAAAACCAAAAGCTCCAACCTTTATACACAAGTGTCCTACCATACTATACAGCTAATTATTAATTACTTCTATTAAGTGCCCAGTTTTGCATTAGGTCCCATACAACAACTAAACATATACATACGCTATGACTAAAACAAAAGTAAAAATGGAGAAATACCTGCAAGCCCATGAGCATAGTTACATTTATCTGCAAACACACAGTGCCCGGTCGTTTCCCATTGATTGCAAATTTTAGTTTTCCAGTAAGTACCCTTCACAGAACTTCGTAAAACATCTTGATCACTGCTAGCAGTTCTAACTTGGACAGTCCTGCCTACAGTTTGACTTTGACCCTGGTCAGCAACAGTCTTGATATTGATCACAGAACTTTCTCTTGCTCGTCCCGAGTCCATGGCTCCACCAACGTTGAACGTAGTAGCATCATGAGTATAGCTACAATTGTCACCATATGGGCATCCTTCCCCATTAGAAAACCTCCAACAAATACCCTTTTGACCAATCCTCCCCCGATCCTCATTCCAATTTCCATTACCATTTCTTCCTCCTCCTCTATTATTATTCACATTTTCTTGCCAATTTAGTGGCGGAGAACGTAAGTCATTAGGGCCATGAGCGTAGTTACAACCATCAGCAGCCTTAGGACAGGTCCCATCAACAAACTGTTGACACAATCGAGTCTTGTAGAATATGTGGGTTGTTCCTCTACTCATAGGGACACTTGAACGGTTAGGCCTTTGACCAGCAGAAGACAAAGGTGTTGACTTTTGAGTAACTGAATTGACTCTCCCATTCGAATTGTCAATTTGGGAGTTTGAACCATTTAGATGAGGGATGAATTCCCCTTGTCCATTGTTATTGTTGCCACCATTGAAAGGGTGTTGAATCATTGTCACAGGGTTTGGTTGATACTTATAACTTGACCAAACTCCAATATATAACTGTTACATAAAGATGACCAAAAAATAAAATTAGAACATAATGAACAAAACACACGTTGTGAGTTTATTAAATGGTACCTTACGATTTTTGGGGCTGATTTTTTTTTCTTTCAAATTCTACTTACTGAGTGGTGGTTTCAGGATGTTGCATGATGATGAAGCTTAAAGCCGTTTTATAACTTCTAAATTAACCAAAATCCTAAAAAAGCATCGAGTGTCCTGTACATAACTATAAAAAAATGTCCTATAGCACTGAAAATCAACTAAAATCGTGTAACTAGGTCATAGGTCAGAACAATTCACAATCACATTTTTAAAACGGATTAATAAGTTAATGTGTAAAGAAGCCATGGCCTAAATGATCCAACAAACAATGTACATGTCAAAGATGCATCCAAGCAGTCACTTTTTACAGTTTGCATGAAAATAAATTGAACAAATTCATGTCTTAGATCCTGTTTAGCTTTTGTTTTCTCAATTATATCTTAAACTACCTTATCAAGTTATCAGCCACCGTTTACATGAGTGCTATCAAAATTAAATATCAGTTTCTTCTTGAACGACTTCAAGATTTCATACATATATTCTTTTGGCATATAACTAATTAAAAACCCTAAAAAAATCTCTACAAAAAACCCACAAAAGATTAAAAATCATTCAAGGGTTAACCAATCAAAAGTATTAGCACTCAAGATTAAAATTTAAATAGACTAAGAATTAAAAAAAAAAACACAAAGAATAATAAACTTGAAACAAATTAAATCGAACCTGTAAAAAAGGTGACGATCAAGAAAACCTGACGCTAGAAGAAAATGCGCAAACAAGAATTGACAACAAGATTGAAGATTAAAAAACCATTGGAAATTAGAAGTAATTAATAAGAATATCTTTAATATTTATATACAAAATAATTTTATAGAGAATTAATGTAATTAATAAGAATATCTTTTATATTTATGTATGTAATTATGCATTAATGACTTATACATAAAAGGATTGTGTAAATCGTTATTTTGAACGGAGACAACAAGGAGGGGTTTAGACTTTAGAGGTAAGTCTATACCCTAAAACCTTCCTCTCAAACGGCTAGACTTTTGAAAATCGTATTCTGTTAGGAAATTTACTAAATATTATTATTGCTGTTATTTAACTTAAAATTTCAAATTTGGAACTTTGATATAATTGAATTATCTCTTTATGACCACATATTAAACAAACTAATAGGGTATTCGTGTGTTGCGCCGGCGAGTATTCTGAAATAAATTTTTTTGATGAATCATGTATTATGTTTTATTATGTTCTTTTTGACAATAAATTTACAGATATCAAGAATTTCGTTTAACCCGTGCCCGTTCAGACTCGAGCCCGTTTGGTCCGTGCCCCTTCGGGCTCGATCCCATTTGGCCCGTTGCCCGTTCGGGCTTGAATATTTGTATAATGTGCTTTATTATTTGTATTAGCGACATTTAATGCAGGAATTGTGTTCAAGTTGGTTGTACAGTATGCTTGATAATTTGTATTTCTTATTTTAGAGGTGTTTTAATAACTACATTAATTGTATTTATTGATCAGTTAATTAATTGACTAAATAAAATTCTTTACCATATTAATAGTCATTTATATTTTGTAGATTAAGCTTTAAAACTTATAAGTTATGTTGGAGAGAAATCAAAGTTAGAAAATGTGTTTTAATTAGTATTGCTATTTTAAGTAATGCTGAATATTTCTATTTTTAGAAGGCATTCATGCTTTATAATGTAGTAAGATTACAAAAAATGTCATGAAAAAGTTTTTAATTTAATGAAAATTCAACTTTTCGATTATTTTATCTTAGTTTGTCATTGAAGCAGTTGATCAAGATCGTTTGAGACAAAACATTCTTTACATAACAAGAGATTAATCTCCACCTTTCATCTTTTCTTCATTTTTAATCTAATAAATGAGATTAATCACAACAATTTAAAACACACTTTCATCATTTTGTTTCAATATTAATATCTTTCAAGCCGTTAATCGTTAATAAAAAAAAATATATACCATTACTACAAGCATTTAGTTATCTTTCTATAAATAGACACTTTGATATACTTTCGACAAAAAAAAAAAAAAAAAAAAAAAAAAAAAAATCTTGTGTTTTCTCATTTTTTACATTTTTTCGTCTTTTTCTTCTTGAAATTTGTATGAAAAAAATCACATGTGATTAAACACTGATTTGAATATCACATGTGATAGTAGTGTTAAATCACACATGATACGTATATCATGTGTGATTTAACACTAATATCACAAGTGATATTACATATCATATATGATTTAATACTAATATCACATGTGATATTCAAATTAGTGTTTTATCACATGTGATTTTTTTCATGCAAATCTCAGATTCGAAAAATAAGAAAAACATTAAAAATATTTTTTTCTTTTTGGAAAGTATATCAAAGTTCCGTCTATAAAAGATAATTAAATGCTCGTCCTGATGTGTAATTATTTTCGTTTAACGATTAACGGTTTAAAAGATATTTAAATTATAAAAATAGGTAAAATAATAAAATGCTTTTAATCTCGATTATTGATTTCTTTTTAGATAGTGAAGATGAATCCCTGGGAAAAAAATTTGGTATGTAAAAATAACCCTTCTCCAAAAAGTTTTATCATTGTAATGTATTTGTGTTAAAAATGTGTTTTAATTCTATTAGTGTAGTTTAGTGTAATAAAACTCGAGTTTTATTTGCATTTAATTCGTATCGGAGTTAAAACATGTGTTTTAATCATATCAGAGTAGTTTAAACATGTGTTTTAATCATATCAGAGTAGTTTAATGGAATAAAACATAAGTCTTAATTGTGTTTAGGTAGCATCATGGTTAAAAACAAATGTTTAAATCCAGTTAGGCTAGTTGAATGGGATAAAATTCAAGTTTTATTTGGGTCTAAGTAGTATTGGGTGGCATTGCTCAAATTGTATCACTCACCCACCGCAAAGATGCAATTAACCGGTCAAGGAGGGATTTTGAGAAATATATTATGTGTTTAATCTCAAATATTGGCTAAACGTCATTGGTAGAGATGCTCATTGCTCATTGCCTAGATCTAGGTACTAGGGAAGGGCTCAGCCGACATCCGAAAGAGGTGCATTGAGTTACGTTTTCCCTCTGATTGAAATCTTTTCTGGAAAAAAAGTGTTTTAAATCCTATTAGTGTAGTTTAATGGAATACTCGAGTTGTATTTTCGTTTATTTAGTATTCGGGTTTAGACATGTGTTTCAGTGAAATTAGAGTAGCTTAATGAAATAAAACTCAAATTTAATTTGCATTTAATTAATACTAGACGAGTACCCGTGCATAGCAACGGGTTTTTATAGTAGCAGATAATTGTAGTGTTAAAAAAAGTTTATGGGTTATAAACGAAAAATAATAAAAGTTTAAGAATTTCGGGATTAAACAAGATTTAAATTGAATGTAAATAATATTGATGATGGGTTGTAAATGAAAATAATTGTTTACATATGCTAAGTAAATCGGTTTAGAGATGGGATGTGAATGGTTTGGTTTTTTGGTTTTCCGTGTTGAACGGTAAGGACCCGATGAGATTGATATAGATCAAGAAGCTCGGGTAACACTTAAACAAGAATCATACTTCACTACTATGAGGCAGTATTTTTCCAAGTGTGTGAAAACTTGTGTGATGTTGTGTGTTGCCATCCTTTTATAGAGAGGCTTTGTAAAGTTTAGAGATAAACCCTTTGAGAGTGATCGACGGCTGCAAGGGTGCCAAGTGTCGATCATCGTAGTGGTGTTTGTCGTGCGTCCCTACTATGCAATGTCCGATTGTACATATTAACCGCTAGTGACAGTTGGGGAGGAGTAGCTTTGTCTTTACTCAGACAAGCCTTGAGAGGTCTTTCCAGGCCTACGTGGCATGGGATTTAAGTCGGGCCCTTAGTAAGTGTTGATTGGGCCTTGGTGATGGGTTTGATTCGAGTGTGTAATTAATGAGTATATTGATACGCTATCAAGTCCTCCCAGTTTAGTATTAGATCATGCACTATGATGTGATGCTGGACTTTATTGTACCTAAGTACCCTCGGTCCGTGCTAATGCTACTAGGGTTCGTCCCAGGCCTTTTGTTGTCAGCCTGATGCTCTCGTTTGTCTTTTGTGACGATAACTAGATGCAGGCTTTTTACATCAATTAGGATTGTAAGCTGAATTGGGAAATGTGTTTACTTAATATTTTCATGGGGAAGTGTAGGAATATCCAACTTCGAATTTATTCTCTATCTTTGGGATTTGACGCGTCTTTATTGCCTTTGAGACTTTAGGCGTCATCATCGACATTTTTGGGCGGTGTGTATACCGCGTCCCTCGAATGTACTTGGCATATGTATTGACGTCGGCGTTTTTGCGTCTTGCGGGATGGTTACCACACGCTTCATTAAATGTGTTATAACCAAGTGGGTGTTTGCCAAGTGTTACTCACCGATTCGTTTTCTTTGCCTATAAATAGGGCTAGAAAGATGGGAGGTTACAATTTGCAACAATTAAAGCCTCTTTTCCTCCTATTTTTCACATCATTCCCAACCCTAAAACTTCTTTCAAGAAGGTTTTTCATGAGCTCTTATTTATGAAGGGCATGTTAATACAAATATCATCTAAAAACGTTATTTATATTTTACGATATTTGCTATATTTTGTTGTTAACAATAATAAATTTTATTTTAGCAAAAGTATAAATCTTGTTAAGACTTTTACATATAGCTACAAGTTTTTCTTAAACACAAAATATTTTCAAACATTTGTTCACGAAATGGTAGTTTGTCATTTTTTTAAAAAATGCCACTATTAGATGTTAAATAAAAAGACACATTACATTTTTTGTCTTTCACAAGTAAATTAGTTTTTATAATAAACAAAAATGTATCTTATAACGACATATGTGATCAAACATTGTTTTTCACTCATCTAATTAAATTCATTTAGTTTGCTAACATGTACATTACAATGGTTATTTATATAAGGGTGAACGCTGAATATACGTAACAAACTTTTCTCAAGTTACCCAATATACGTAACATACTTATTTTAATCTCCACATACGTAATATACTTTCAAATCTTTACCAATATACGTAATATTGACAGGTTACCACTTTAAAAAGTTACAATAATGGTCCCTGCCGTTTGCGTTGGCTTTCACCGTTAGTCCTTTGAAATTCTTTCACTTAAAAAAGTTACAGTAATGGTCCATGTCATTTGCTTTGACTTTCACCGTTAGTCCTTTGACTTTCATCTTTTCATACATTTTTTATACGTTTTAAACATGTTTTACACGTTTTATATACATTTTTTACACATTTTATACACTTTTTACACGCTTACACACGGTTTTATATACGTTTTTACGTTTTATACGCGCTTTTAAAAACGCTTTTATATCGTTTTTACACAATTCTATGCACGTTTTTATATACGGTTGTATATACGTTTTTCACACGTTTTTTTACATGTTTTTATACACGTTCTTTACACATTTTTATATACATTTTTACACGTTTTTATACACGCTTTTTTTAAAAACGTTTTTATATTCGTTTTTTACACAATTCTATGCACGTTTTTATATACGGTTGTATATAAGTTTTTCACACGTTTTTATACACATTTTTTTACATGTTTTTATACACATTCTTTACACATTTTTATATACATTTTTACATGTTTTTTACACATTTTAATACACGTTTTTTACAAGTTTTAATGCACATTTTTGTACGTGGTTTTATGTACCTTTTTTTGCACGTTTTTATACATATTTTTAACGTTTTTATATACGTTTTTTACATGATTTTATGTACATTTTTATACACGATTTTATATCGCCTTTTACGTTTTATACAAGTTTTTCACGTTTTTACGTATTTTACACGTCGTTTATATCGTTTTTAACATGAATATATGCGTTTTATACACGGTTTATATACGTTTTATGCACGCGTTTTTACGTGTATAAAACATGTATAAAATGTGTGAAAACGTGTATAAAATGTAAATAACGTGTATAAAACGTGTAAAAATGTATATAAAATCGTGTATAAACGTGCATAAAATCGTGTAAAAACGATATAAAACGTGCGTAAAAGGTGTATAAAACGTGTATAAACATGTAAAATCATGTATAAAATGTGTAAAATGTGTATGAACAGATGAAAGTCAAAGGACTAATGATAAAGTCAAATCAAACCAAATGGACAATTATTATAACTTTTTAAGTGAAAAATGTCAAAGGACTAACGGTGAAAGCCAACATAAACGGCATGGACCATTATTGTAACTTTTAAAGTGGTAACATGTCAATATTACGTATATTAGTAAAAATTTGAAAATATATTACGTATGTGGAGATTAAAATAAGTATGTTATGTATATTGACAAATTTGAGAAAGTTTGTTACGTATATTCAGCCTTCACCCTTTATATAAACATATAAAACTAAAAATGAAAATGCATATTACATCATGTCTTGCATCATCATAGATATCCTTGGGAGATTTCTTGGATATTTTGTTTAGATTTCCACTCAACATATCAAATGTAATCTTCGTAAGATATGTTAAGATCTTGGTAAGATTTTGAAGATCTTCTGTCAAGGACGAAAGCAAATTGGTACAAAGACGGGCGCATTTTTCGGTTCCGTCCTATCCGTCAGTTTCTTGGGCTCTTTGCCTATAAATAGCAAGCCACACCAAGTTGTTTTTCATCCCTCATAAGTATAAACACATACATTCTCTCATTCTCTTTCATCTAACTCATTCTCATTTTATTTTAGTGATCATCTTTTGTAGCAAAGAAGATCAAGGCATTCACAAGTCTTGTTTGTTTATAGTTGTGTGAATTGTTGTTATTCATACATCATTGTTTGTATCAAACCATCATAAACCTCTCATAGTGATTGGTTAGTATTTTAGTCCTTAAAATACAGAGTGTGTTGGGAGTGGTTGCGCCCTTGTAAAAGAACTCGACATTTAGCTTTGTGTCGGAAATATTGTGTAAGCGACATGTAAAGGTTTTCTCCGTCGGTTAAAGGAGCTTGTTAATTAGTGAAGATAACTCTTGAATTAGAGACTCGGGGAGTGGAGTAGGGCAAGGAAAAAGAGTCCTTGTAGACCAAACTACTATAAACAATCATGTTGTGGTTTGATCGTTTCTTTCTGTGGTTTGATCGTTTCTTTCTTTACTTGCATATTATTTGTTCTTGATTATCTATATCGTTTGAATTCACGCATTGTTATTCAAAGCAAATCAAATTTTAAAATAGTAAAACTATTCAACCCCCCTTCTTGTTTTTCACAATTGGTACCAGATCTTCGTTGCTCAATATTTTTTTAAAATATATTGTATTTTATAAACTTGAAACGATCAATGGATTCTAAAAACTTTAAAAAAGGGCAATCTATGCAAAGACCACCACTTTTTGAACCCAATTGATTTATCTATTGGAAAAATCGCTTTGAAACATACGTGAAATCAAAAGATATAGATCTTTAGTATGTAATCATTAAAGGTGACTATAATCCCACAACAAAAGATATTTCTAACGATGAACAAAAGAAAATAAATGGTAAAAACAATGAAGCAAAAATGATGCTTTATAATGTTTTATCTAAAAAGGAGTATGAAAGAATTTTTAAGTGTGAAACCGCTAAAGATATTTGGGAATCTTTAATAATCACACATCAAGGGAATTCACAAGTCAAGGATACCAAAATTGATCTTCTTGTTCAACAATATGAACAATTTGGTATTTCTGAAGATGAAACCATTGCTTGTGGATTTGCTTGATTTAACACTATTATCACTTCTTTTAAAGCACTTGATGAATCTTTTCGTAGTAAGAATTTTGTCAGGGAATTTCTTAGAGCACTCCATCCAAAATGGAGAGCAAAAGTAAAGGGATGGTATTTATGAAATTGATATGTCTTGTTTTAATACAAATGATAGTTCTATGTTTGCTGTTAGGAATAAAAGAGCCAAGTCTGCCTTGGACTCTACTCTCTTGTGGCACTGTCGTCTTGGACACATTAGCAAGAAACGCATGGAGAAGTTGCAACATGATGGACTTCTCAACTTAACTGACCTTAAGTCATTTGAAAAGTGTGTTTCATGCATGTGCGGTAAGATGGCAAGAAAATCCGATTCACATCAAGTGGAAAGGGCTAAGGATCTATATGGACTAATACACACCGATGTATGTGGCCTATTTAGAACCGTGTCAAGACAAGAAGTAAGTTATTTAATCACTTTTCTCGACGACTATAGTCGGTATGGTTATGTTTACTTGTTGAAACATAAACATGAAGTGTTTGAAACATTTAAGGTGTTTCAAAAGGAAGTAGAAAACCAACTCGGAAAGACCATTAAGTCACTACGTTCGATCATGGAGGTGAATATATGAGTCAAGATTTTTGGATCATCTAAAGGAGCATGGAATTATTGCCCATCGCTCCTCCTTACACTCCACAACATAATGGTATGTCGATAGGAGAAATCGAATCTTGCTTGACATGGTTTGCTCCATGATGAGTAAAACTACTCTTCCAAAGTCCTTTTGGGATTATGACGCATTCTCAATATGGTTCTAGCGAGAAGGTTGATAAGACACCATCGAGGTATGGCATGGGCAAGCCCCTAAGTCATCTTACTTAAAATTCGGGATTGTGAGGCACTTGTTAAGCGTGATACACTTACCAAACCCGACAAACTTGAACCCATATCTATTAAGTGTATTTTCGTAGGATACCCAAAGGAAATAATGGGATATTCTTTCTAACTTCAATCAGAGAACAAAGTTATTGTTGCTCGAAATGCTTAGTTATTTGTGAATAATCTCTTGGATCAAGAAGCAAGTGGGAGTCTAAAGATCTTGAAATTATTCAAGATGAAGATACAAATCATACATGAGACACTAGCTTACATCATGATGAGGATGATCAAGAAATTGATGAACCTCAAAGTGATATCATTCTAATTAAGAAGTCCGCTAAGACACGCCGTGCTCTAGATCGATTGTGCTTATCGTCGATCTTGAGGAACATGAGTTAGGGATCTTGGTGAACCCAATAACTATAAAGCTACATTCTTTGGATCACGAATCCAAGAAATTGCTTGTTGCGATGAATGTGGAAATGCAATCCATGAAAGACAATGAAGTCTGGGAATTAGTTGAGCTTTCTCTTAACTGTAAAACAGTTGGCAGTAAGTGGCTATTCAAAAAGAATACCGACATGGATGGTGCAGTACACACCTTTAAACTCGTCTCGTAGCAAAGGGCTTCACTCAAACCTACGGGATTGATTATGAAGAGACCTTTTCTCATGTTTCAGACATTAGAGCTATAAGGATTCTCATAGCCATAGCTGCGTTCTATGATTATGATATTTGGCAAATGGATGTCAAACCCGCCTTCCTCAATGGACATCTTTCCGAAGAAGTCTATATGGAGCAACCTGAGGGTTTTACGAATCCTAAATATCCTAACCGATTATGCAAGTTCAAGCGTTCCATTTATGGACTTAAGCAAGCATCTAGGAAATGGAATAAACATTTTGATGATGAGATTAAGAAATTCGGTTACACTCAGAATCAAGATGAGCCATGTGTATATCAGAAAGCTAGTGGGAGTTATACAACTTTCCTAATTCTATATGTTGATGACATATTTCTCATGGGAAACAACATTCTATTGTTACAAGATGTAAAATCCTATCTTGGAACATGTTTTTCCATGAAAGATCTAGGAGAAGCTGCATATATTCTTGGAATCAAGATCTACAGAGATAGATCTAAACGATTGATTGGTTTATGTCAAAGTGCTTACATTCAGAAAATATTGAAAAATTTTTACATGGAGAATTACAAACGAGGAACTATCCCAATGCAAGAAGGGCATAAGTTGAGTTAGTTACAAGGTGCTGAGACACCTGCTGATAAAGAGCACATACAAAGAGTTCCTTACGCTTCAGCTATAGGATCTATTACGTCTGCTATGAGATGTACTCATCCTGATGTTGCGTTCGCTCAGAACATGACAAGCCGATTTCAACAGAATCCATGTAAACTTCAATGGATTTTGTTAAGCTTTATTAGAATATTCTTAAGTATTTGCTCAACCCACCGCCTCAACACTAAGGATCTTGCACTACTTAATATTTAAGTACCAAAAGCTTATAAGCTTACTAGCTTATTTAGGCCTTTAGTTGCTTATTTCGTAAAGTAGTGTACCATTTTTTTACTTAAAACCGCTTTTATCCAAAGTATTTTTAGTGAAATTTTCGATTTTTCCAAAATCATTTAGTATTTTTTATAATTAAATTAGATTAAACTAGTTTTTAAATCATAATAAATAATTTAAAACTCAAAAAAATATTCCGCTTTTTCCTAAAATTCTTTTTAGTCGATTAGAATGTAGGAAAATTGATATCACACCCGTAGCCCTTAAATTGCAAAAGTTTTACGTTTTTGGCTCGGGTGGTTGCCGGTTTTTAGCGTTTTTGCATTTTAGCACCCTAGGATGTAGTTTAGCTTCATTTTATTGTTTCTTAGGCTTAGTAGTAGTTTAATTAGTGTTTACATTGTTTTACATGTCACAATTCCAAAATTTGTTTAACCAATTCAAGTCCTATTCACGAAACTCATCGACACCGTCAATTTCACACCTCGCTGGACACGACCGGAAAATCACTTGCCGGTGTCACTTTTATCACACCGTAAGGTTTGATACGCTGATCTTTTCCTAAAAGGTTGATTTGTCGAAATTTACGGTTAATTTGATATTGTTGATATTTGTACTCACTTCAACGAATCAAATTTTGCGCCGCCGGGAGGTGTGTGTTGCGACAATAGCGTGAAGTTCTTGCGATTAGTGACTTGAAGATCCTTCCTCGTGAAGTTCCGTTTTCATAAAATCCAAAAATACAAAAATATTCTTCTCATTCCTCTTATCCGTATGATTCGCTTCTCTTATCCTCTGTTACCGTTTGATTCTATTCTTCGTATCCTCTCAACCATTTGATTCTAATTCTTTAACCTCTACATGTTTAATTCTCATGGCAACGATCAATTATCGCCGTTGTTTCCATTGCAAGGGCGTATGGAAGAGGATCAAGTTTATTGTCTCAATCATGAATGTTTATGTAAGGTGTGGAAGGGCGGTGCAAGCAAATATTGCTATTGGTGCGAATTATCCGATAAAAACTCTCTTGATGATTCTCCAAGTTTTTTCGACCACCGGCTACAACCCGAGATTTGTTCTATTGTTTCGAACCTAAACCGTCTAGATTTGATCCAAATCTTCGCGATTTACGGTTAAGTTTAAGAGAAAAAGCAAGAACCGAGACCAAAACGAAATGGTGGAAATTGCTAGCTGAGAGCACACCATTTGTCCCACCTCCTAATCTTCAAAACCTTTCTCGGACGAAATCATGAACATGCTTCAAAATTGCTTAAATGAATTTCGTCAAATTTCAACTTCGGAAATACCGCTTTACCTAACATTTGTGATGTTGTTGAGCCCTCGATTCCTACTCCCGCACCGAGATATCGCCGTTCGATCAAGAGAATTGCTACGGTTGTGGAGACGATGTTACGAAAGGTTTTCGTTGTTACAAATGTATGCGAGTGGTGTGGAAACTATCTTATTGATGGATGTTGTTCGATTTGCGCGAGAATTCATTCGCTTATGATTCTAACCCGAACTCTTCGATTATCCTCAAAACGATTTCAACTACCTCCACAAAATTCATTCGAGCCACAACCATAGTATCAAGAATTCAATGATACACCGCTTGAACTTCTCTCCTCAATACCCTCATTGTGCTAAGTGTGGGGTCCTCATGATGATTATCAATGTCAATCGTGGAATCAAAACTACGGGCCTCACCTTGTTATAGCACTCCTTGCTTTGACAATTTCCAACCCCCACAACTTCCCGTCATTGATCCATTTCATGATTCTTGAGGAACTTTCGAACAAACAGTCGTCAAGAACGAAGGTTTCTAGCCGATGAGCTAGCGTCAAAAGCTTCTCCTATTTAACGAAGCTGCTCAACAACGTTTTCTATTTAACGAAGCTTGCCGCCTCGATGACGAGGATGAGGAAGATTGGGAGATGACAAAGGACAAGGCGCATATCTCAAGCTACAAAGTACCGCACATGTCCACTCTCCGCCTCATTGCCTATCCACCATAGAACCTTCGGATAACCTTTTAATGGGGACGAGCATCTTAGCACTATTCCGGAAGCGGAACCGTCTTATCTTGAGAACCTTGTCCCAACCCCAAGTGAGTCCGAGGTTATGTGACGAGCCTCGATGATGATTCTTCTCCACCCCGAAGAACACATGAGGTGATCTCCGAGTCGAAAATGACTATACGCCGTTTGATGATTCTTTATCGTGTGGAGACATCGAGTATGTGGAGGAAATTCTTCCGAGCTCGTCACTTGGAAGAAGTGAGAGATGTTGATCCCGATGATCTTGATATGGACACCGATTTTGATCACGGATGATGAAGATATTCTTGTTGTGTCCGAGAAGCCTTTGCTACGACATTCACTAATCCTCTGCTTAACTTTGATTCTCAATTCAATTTAGTTTCGGATAATCCCATCTTTGACATTCGAGAATGAGGATAGTGACGTTTTACATCTCCTTCTTTACCCGAAGATAAGAATAGGGCAATCCCACTTCGACGTTAGACCTTCTCGAGGAGTTCTCCGATGAACTCGCTCTTATTAATCATTCTCCACCGGAGATGATGATGCTCACTCGACTTTGAAGCCGACTCACCGAATTGGAAAATCTTCTTTACAATTGGTCTTCGATAATTCGTCGGTGACACTCTTATGGGAGAGGTCGACTCATTTATTTCTTCGGATGACTCGATACCTTCGGTTTTCGTGAGTGATTATGGCTTAGGTCCATCATCCACTCGTCCACCGCTAAACCGCGGATGATGGAACCTCTTGAGCCCGACACGGACGCTTTCATTGCTACAATGTGGATAAGATTTACGAACATTCCGTAAATGTTCCTCAATCCAATATTTTGCCCACCCATCTCACCCGTTGTCATGTCATTGACACTTTGCCTTCTCCTCCCATTTCTTCTCCATGTCTTAACTCCTACTGGAGTGAAGATACCATCTTTGACCTCGGCATTTATCGTTCTTTTGAGCCGGTTGCATCTCATCAGTGGAACTTTCATCATTCAATGTTTATCCAAACCATTTGAATGAAAGTCGATGGAGATCTTCTCTTCCACTTGCTTCCCATGAACCAATGAGATTCGGGGTCGAGTCAAGCTAGCGACCGGGAATCAAAAACAAGAGTACACTATACGGTTTTCACCGATATGATTTCTTTCTACTTTCTACCACCAGTGTGGGGAGTTGCCCATTGTTGTATAAAGGTTTTCAAAAAAAAAAAAAAAAAAAAAAAAAATTCAAATAATGGCCGTAGTATTTCCTTTACGTTCTATGTTTCGCATAACGTACTTTGAATATTGAGGCAATATTCATTTTTAGTGTGGGGAATTCTCACGAATTTTATCATATGAATTACCACCAAATTCCCCATTTTTGGCCAAATTTTTTTATGGTTATCATCCGCCATGTCTAATAAACAAAAGGATTGGCTAATCCAGAGCAAACGGCTCTTGGTAAAGGTATCTCAAACCGTTGACGGCTTGCATTTGCTCAAAATTGTATGGTGTTCAATACCACCATATCTTTAATTAGTGAAGAGTTGGCTAGCCCGCAAGTTTATGGCTGGTGGTAAAGGCGATTGAAAACCATAATTGGTAATCGACTCACCAAAGATATTTTATCTAAAGAGTTGGCTAGTCCGTAAGCAAACGGCTTCGGTAAAGACAAATCAAAACCGTTGAAAGTCGGTGATTTGCTCAAAATCATATGGTTATCAAGTACCATAGTTCTTACTTGAACCGAAACATTTGGCTACTCGTAAGTAATGGCTTTTTGTAAAGAGATAAAATCCATTAAATTTTCATAAAAGATTGCTAGGGACTATTGCTTAGTGGGGGATTTTGATGAGTGCTTATTCACTCATCGCTTTTACCCGCCTAAGACCATGAAAATGACTAAAACACCCAAATACGATCAAATTATGTTAAAAATATCCTCGGAGTGTGTTTTATGTCTTTCGGTACAAAAGGATTGAAAACAGAGCAAAACAAGCAAAATCTGTCGAAATCGAAAAGTGCGGAATCGAATCGAGCCGAGGAGTGATTTTCCACATTTTCAGAGCTCGGGACATGTTTTTGAAGTGAGAGTGGGAGAACAAACCTAACCCGAACCCAAATTATCATTTTACCCGTCCCGATACCCAAATGACCAAACCGCTTTTAAACACAAAACCCAAAATCTTATTTTCGCTTTTAAAACCTGCTTTGTAAAAATTCATTTCTTTAAAACCAATTATTTTGTTAACCCTTTCATTTTTTTTTAAAACCCTCCAACCTTTTTTCCTTCTCTCTTTAACCAAACACGTAAACACCACATAAAATCCCATATACCCGTAAACACACCTTTGTCCGCCATTTTCCCTCCATAACTGTCCTCTCAATCCGAAACCTAGTAGCGAAGTCACATGTTCCCCTCTTCACATGTTTCACCTCCAAGTTGGCAATCCACAACATCACAATTCCCACCAATGGCTCGATTGGTTTTCAAAAGTGTATCTCATTATTTGATGGTTCGGATTGATTCAAAGAAAGCACATGGGTGTGTTTCTTTGGTTTCCACTCACAAAAGAAACACAACAAGAGCCTCAAGACTCCAAGACGGATGAGACTAGTATAAATAGATTGAACTTGTAGCCTTCTAAGGCATTTGGATTTATTAGGGTTTTAGTTAGTTTTAAAATTAGTCTCTATTTTTTTATTGTAATGTTTCTTTTGATTAATGAAAAAGTTCCTTCGCTTTTTACTCTTTTACGCTTATGCACTAATAAGCACATAAGTGCTTATTAGCTTATTACTTATTTTCATTTGCTCTTGAGGTTTAATTTTCAGCTGCACTTTAGTTTTAAAGAGTTCCTTACGCTTGCCTATAGTGTTTACGGTTTACGGAGGTTATCTGAAACGAGAGCTCGGGGTTTCTTGCTACACTAATCTTTGGATATCGGCGGATCTTGATGACCTAAAATCTCGGGCGGATATGTATTCATTTTAAATGGAGGTCTTTGTTGATGGAAAAGCACAAAGCATAGTATTTATGCAACTTCATCTACGAAGATGAGTATATAGCTACTTATGATGCATCTAAAGAGGTCAGATGGATTTGAAAATTCATTTCTGGGCTTGGCATTGTTCCCATAATTAAAGAACCCATAAATATGTATTGTGATAATACTAGAGCCATTACTATAGCTAATGAAAATGGAATCACCAAGGGTGCTAGAAATTACCGCAGGAAAGTTCATTATCTTGAGAAACCATTGAGATGGGTGAAGTGAAGATATCAAAGTTCACACATATGACAACCTAGGCGATACATTTATGAAGGCTTTAGCATATCCTAAGCATTTTAAATTGACTAGGGGTATTGGTTTGATACCGACTAGTAGTCTCATG
Organism: Chrysanthemum lavandulifolium; assembly: GCA_022545495.1. NCBI lineage: Eukaryota > Viridiplantae > Streptophyta > Magnoliopsida > Asterales > Asteraceae > Chrysanthemum > Chrysanthemum lavandulifolium. The sequence goes on from CM040244.1 coordinate 52,174,417, forward strand.
TAAATCGTGTGTAATTAGTATTTGGATAAATTGAAATTGTGAGACAATTTTACTTTCTGATATATAAAAATACGAAGAATTTGTTATTTCATTCATATAATATGTTATTCCATATTTGCATGTTTAATATATGAAATTATTTATCATTTTAAATATGTCCATTGTCGGTTAACAACATGTGAATATTGTTATTTAAGGCAAATATGAGTATTGGTTATATTCTATGAGAATGTGGAGTGTTCCCGCCAAACTCATGTGTATTCACAAGGGATGCATATTGGATACCCCAACTTTCAAACATTTACTTTTGGATCCTTGTCATGAGTAAAATGTTGAAATGGTTTGTTAGGTCGTCCTTAGACTTGAGATACAAGCAAGTTTTGTTATGTGTTGATATCACTTTTGTAAGTATATGCCAAACGCTATCTGAAATAAGGTAGTTATAAAAGCTATATTTCGGAGTAATGTGAAGCAGCATCCACACCACTTGTAGTCAACAAAGGATTTGTTACTCCACTTGATATGTGCAAAAAGATACCATGGGCCCTCTCCAAATTTAATCAGATAATTGTTTGGCCAAACCCAAAAGGTAATGCAAGATGATTCTTGATTACATTTGGTATATTTGAATTATATTCTATAACGAGAATTTAAATGGTTAAACTATATGGAATGAGTTAGATTCCATATCCATAGTTTAACGGTATCTATAACAAATGATGATAAAAGCAAGACATAAATGACCATGAAACTATACTTCTCTCTAGAAAAACCATTAACATTACTAAAATCACATTCCTATAGTTTTTGGCTTTTCATATATCCACTTTTCGTACAAAAATCACATACATTTATGTCTTGAAGCAAAAAGTATGTTTGTCGAACAAGTTGTGTACAATAATTATTGTAATGTGCACCATCTAATGTCATTGATTTGCTTTCTATGTGATCATAAGAATTTGATGTCTCCTTCCTATCCAACTTGTTGTCCATACAGGATCTCCCACCAACGAGTCTATACCCTGCATTCGTGTACAATTCATGAGCACTAAAATCGTCTTCATAAGCTCGCACCAAATACATGTAACCCCAAACATGAGCCAATGTTTCACATGCCTTTAGTAACACACTTGCACCTTTTTCAATTTGATTGTTATCACATAGTGAGCTTTTCTCTAAATATACATGGTGTAGTAATTCAGACAACTTTCAACAATTTGAGGAAAACAATAAAAAATTAAGACTCTGTTTTGTTCCACAATTATAAAAAATACATTCGTACCAATTCAATGATAAGACGTCCATTTTTGTTAAACACCTATGTGCTTTTTGTTGGAATATGGGAGTTTAATTAGCTAAATACGCTAAGGGTGTGTGAGCCTATTGGGGGCACACACGTAAAACACTAGAATACGTTAAACATTTAAATGCTCAAGCTTTGACCCGACTTTGACCCAAAGAGAACTAGACCGGATTTCTACTTGTTCTAAGCCCACAGGCCGATCCATAGAGGGGGCGTTTGGAGTGGATGTTTGGCCTAGTAAAGTTGTGATAGAATATGGTAATGGGTTAACTTGATGTCCAAGTTTAGAGCCCAAGGATGCTAGGGTTTTGAGGCTATATATACCTCATTACCTAGCTCATGCCCTACGATATATACTCACTTTACAAGCAGGTTCAAATCGATCCATCACCACTTCATTGCTCAATCCGATCGAATTATTATCCGATTAGGGTTTGTTCACTAGAAACCCTAATTGCATCAATTGATCCAATATTGTTCAAGGGTTTGTTGTTGTTGTTTCTTGGTATATCTTTGGTCGATTAGAGCTGCAAGAAGGTGTTTGTTCTTTGTTTACATGGGCGAAAAAGAAAACAAATTGGTGTCCTTAATCCGATATCCGACAAAGGCGATTTTGTTTCTTGGGTTAGTTTGGATCTTGGACAACACGTGGGCGCAGACTAGGGTGGTTTGGTTCGAGAGTTTTGAGTTATACAAGGGTTGTTTGGTTAAGCGTGACACGACTAGCATATCGGGGTAATCGGGTTACGTGTTTGTGTGAGAACTCGTAGAGGTAATCGCGTTGATTATTTGGTTTCTAGTTGATAACTTGCGGGTGACTACGAGGGTTAGTTTTCTTGTTTTCTTTTTTATTCTTTTGTTTATTATACGTGTTAACTTGTTTACTTAAAGTAGATCCAGATTCCGCTGCGTACTCATAATGTTAAATGGTTAACAGAGATTCTAAAATCCCAACACTTTTACTTAGATATTTCTCTTAAATTTGCTTATTTATCCATGTGAGACAAAATCAAAATCAATTTCCTATTTTAAGCTTTTGTTTCAATTGTCATGGTGCTCACTTATAATAGCTCCGTATCGCACATGTTTAGCTCGTTAACCACACCTAAGCAGGGGCGGAGGGAGGTATGGTCCACCTGTGGCACGTGCCACATATAAATTGGCTTCATGAAATAGTATATTTTTGTTGAAAGTTTCATTTGCTAGTGTTTTGCTACATTCGGCATGGTTTGCATGCGTTCCAACACTCTACAACAAAATATAAATTAGCCACAAATCAAAGCAAGCCAAAATCGTGCCACACACGGTTACAAATCCTGGATCCGCCACTGCACCTAAGTCCGAACCTCAACCCCAACACTTGCTTCTCAATTTTAAAATACACTCGATTCATTTTTGGATCTAAAATATGCAAACGACTTTAAGTCAAACATATTTTAAACATCATGTTTTGGATGCTATGATAAGTCCTAACTATTTTACAACATCATTTTCTTTCATGTATACAGCTAAATAGGGTATTTGATTTTTAAGACACGATAATAAAGAACATATTTTTCATCTATTCAACTTTGTCATATTAAAATTTTAGCTTCGTGTCACATAGACGCCAAAGGTAGTATTTGGGCCTTAAGTCTTGAGTAGCAATTTTTCGTTTTCCCGAGGATGGAAAATTTATTTCAAATGTCTTATTTTTGTTAGTTATATAAATTTTGCACAGGTTAGAGGTGCACATTTCGGTTATAAACCCTAAATCGAACCGATTTCAAAACCCATTCAATATCATTGACAGTGTGCACCATCTTAAGTCTTATAAATTGATTTGTTTTCTTCGTGTTATTCTTGATTATGTCACATTGTTTGATCATATGAATGTTTATTGTGAGTAGTCCTCAATATATGTAGTGAACTAGTCAAATTCAAGCCCATATTAATGAATTACATGCCAAACCTTCGTATCTCATCATATGTGTGGTGTAGTGTTTAATTCATCACTCTTGACAAAGTTAAAAAGCCATAAAACTTTTTACCCCACAAAGATCGAAAGATGGATTCATATATGCAAACCTTGAAGAGGTTTATAACAAAGATTATTCAAGCTAACCATGAAAAAATTGAATAAGAACACAAAGCTTGGCCAACTTTTATAAGCGTATTTCATTATATATGTATCATAGTGAGGTTTTCGTTCAATGTACGTGGTGACGTAATAATTTGGTCAACTTTAAGCAATTTGAAAAAAACAATAAAAGTTTTGTCGCACAATAAAAAATGGATGGGCCAAATGATATGAATAGGCTTATGATTGACTATTCATATCTTCTGCTTATTCCATTATCAAATGCCTTCGTGCTTTTAGTTATATATTGCTCTTAAGTTTGTTTATTTATCCATGTGGGACAAACTCATTTGAATATTCCCTACCTTAAGCTTTTGCTTCAAATGCTTTTATGCTCACTTATTATGGCTTCATATCGCACATTTTTTGACGTTTACTACACCTAAGCCCGAACCTCAACCCCAACAATGGTTTCTCATTTTGAAAATCGCTAGACTCATCTTTAATATACACAAACGACTATAAAGTCTCACATTTTTACACATCATGTTTTGGATGCTATGATAGGTCCTAATTATTTGACAACATCATGGTCTTTTCTATATACGCATAGGGGTCTGATTTTAACTTTTATATATGCACTTTTCAGTATAAAAATCGCATACATGGATGTCTTGAAGCAAAATGTCTATCGAACAAGTTATGTACAAGAATCATAATGTACTGCGTTTATAGATTTATAATTAACTTGATTTGTATTCTAACGTATTATTCGTTAGTTATGTCACATTGTTTGATCATAAGAATCTGAAGCCGCCAGATCCAACTAATTCTTGTCGATACATGATCTCCTAACACGAGTCTATACCCGACTTTCGTAATACCCTCATAGGCGCATTTCATTATATATGTCTCATAGTGAGCTTTTCGTTGAATGTACGTGGTGTATAACTCACATCAATTTGAGAATGTACGTGGTGTATAACTCACATCAATTTGACAAAACAGTCACGATCTGAAAAAAGATAAGGCACGCTAACCTTGAAGAGGTTCACAACATAGATCATTCCAAGTTGCATACCTAGTCTCACTAATACCCATCCAGCTTTTAGTTATATATTGCTCTTATGTTTTTCCATCATCAATGTGGGACAAAACCAAAACTCATTTCCTCAATTAAGCTTTTGTTTCAAATGCCATGATGCTCACTTATAATAGCTACATACAGGGACAAGCTTGAAACATTTTATTGGAGGGGCCAAACATTAACTTATTAATTTTGGAGGGGCCAAATTGTTAATTAGCATTTTCTTACACTAGCACAATACATGATATACATTAAGGACAAAAAAGTTTGGGAGGGCCAGGGCCCACTCCTGCCCTATATAAGATTCGTCCTTGGCTACATATCACACATGCTTAGCTCGTTAACTACAACTAAGTCTTGATTAACACTATAGTATTTCATATATACTTTGAGTAACAAATTTTATATTTCTTGAGTAACATGTTTTCGTTTTCCTTTCAAGGGGACGAGAGTTAGTTCCTAATGCCTAATACTGTTAGCTATATATATTTTATGCATAGGGCGTCCAAAAACCAGAGTCGGCTCTTCATGAAAACCACTAACTTTACTAAAATTACATTCCTACAGTTTCAACTCTTCGTAAATGCACCATCAGTATAACAATCACATACATTGATGCCTTGAAGCAAATAATATGTTTTGGAAAAATTCTGTACAAGAATCATTGATAATGTACACCATCTAATGTCCAATAATATTAATTTGTTTTCTATGCTACTATTCGTCAGTTATGTCACATTGTTTTATCATAAGAATTCAACGTCTCCTTCCCATCCAACTTGTTGTCCATACAGGATCTCCGACACGAGTATATACCATGCATTCGTATACAGTTTTGGTACCAAAATCATCTTCATAAGCTCGCAACAACCCCAAACACGAGCCAATGTTTCACACGAGCAACACAATCGCAACTTTTTTCCGCCTACAAATCCATCAAATAGGTTGTAGTAATTTAGTCTATAACTTTCAACTAGAGGTGGCAAAATGTGCCCAAAAGCAAAAAGATGGGCTAAATGGGCACATTTTTAAAAGATTTTGGGCACATTTAGCCCCCTCTTTTTTTTGAAATGGGCACATATAGCCCATTGAAAACTTAAATGGGCACTAATGGGCACATTTTGTTTTTCTCAATTGTGAAACATTAAGATCGTTTTAAAGAATTTTTTTTATATAATATATTTAAGTTTTATAATATAAATAAGATATTACGCTTGAGGATTTTATTTCGTCGTTTTAGGTCTTTTATTAAGCGATTTGTAAACATGTGTCCGTTTGGCCGTGCCGTTTAGCCGTGCCGTTTAAGCCGTCGTGCCCATTCTAGCCGTGCCCGTTTTAGCCCGTGCCCATGCCCGCCCGGCCCGCCTGTTTGCCACATCTACTTTCAACAATCTAAAAAAACTACAAAAGTCATGGCTGAAGGTTTTGTTTGTCCCACGAACAAAAACGTAAGGGACACCCACGCCTTGAAGATGCTTATGATAGGATATTCAAAGATTCAAACCCATTAACGTTAAAGATCTCCGTGCTTTTAGTTATATATTGCTCTTAAGCATTTATCCATGTGAGACAAAACCTAACCCATGTCTTATTTTTGGTTTCTTGCTCGTTTACTAATTGCTACACCTAAGTCTAAACCTCAACCCCAACATTGGTTTCTCATTCTAAAAATACACTCAATTCATGTTTGGATCTAAATTAAGCAAACGACTATAAAGTCCCACATTTTTTACACATCATGTTTTAGATTCTATGATAGGTCCTAACTAAGTATTTGACAATATCATTTTCTTTTCTTTATAGGTTAAATAGGGGATATAAAATTTGATTTTTAAGACACGATAATAGATTATCTCATTTGCTAAATTTAGGCCTTAAGTCTAGATTATCAGTTTAGCACTATAAAATTTCATATATAGTTTAGCACTAATTTGAATACAAATATTAGTTAAATTAAAAACTTTCGTTAAACTAAAAACTTTCGCTAAACATGACACACATGAGATGTTAAACGGATGAGTTGAGATAATATTGATATACATGAGTTGTTAAACGGATGAGTCGACAAGATATGGATATACAAGTTATGTTAAACGGATGAGTCGAGATGATATTGACATACATGATATGTTAAGCGGATGAGTCGAGATGATATCGATATACATGAGATGTTAAGCGGATGACTCGAGATGATATGGATATACATGAGATGCTAAGCGGAAGAGTCGAGATGATATGGATATGTTAATACAAATAAGCCGTAAAAGCGTTTATTTATATTTTAGGATCTTCTAATGTTTTGTCGATAACAAACGTAAAATCATTTTAACGAAACAAATAAAATATGTAAATGGTTTGAACTAATAGTTTCTAACATATTTACATTTTCACATAAAACACTAAAACAAGTATAAGTGATTTTATGACTTAATATTACATATGTACAACAACTAGTGTTTACATATTTGGGTAAAATATACATATAACTAGTATGTAGTATATTGAGTAATATAAATGGGTAAAAACTTAAGTATCATAACCCATTCGGCAAATACATTGAATGTAGTTGGGTACAACCCAAAGCCCATGACCCATGGAGCTTGACCCATAACCCATTGCATGACATCATGCTTATATCATACATGGATAATATCCATAACCCATGGATCAACCCATACCCAGTGACTAAGTGCATTGCACTCAAGAGATACATTGTATCTAGCTAAAGATCCATGGTTCAACCCATACCCATGACCCATAACCAAAATACCCATGGGTAAAGGGAGCGTCCACGGATCCCTAGCTTAACGCTAGACGGATCCCTTGTGGAAGGGATCCGTGGGATTCGAGAACGATAGATTTTTCTTCTATAAATAGTGAGCCATTTCTTCATTGTTACTCACCCCTTTCTAACACACTTTCTCCCCGAGTTAAAACTCACTAACCTCGGATCCAAGAGATCTATGTTTGTAGTTTTATTTTGTGTGATCTTTTAGGTTCCTCTTAAAGGCAAGATCACCACCTTTGAAGTCGAGCAAGCTCAAGTCCATGAGTTGCCATGCTTCCTCATCATCAAAGCTCTCAAGTCTTCTTGTTGATGATTCCTTTCTTCCTTCTAAGAAGTGTAGTGTTGAAGACATTAGTGAAAGATGTCTCAAGTGTCAAGGCGAAGATATTAGTGAAGGGTATCTATCGTTCATATCATAAGCACTTGTGGTAGGTGCTTAGAATTCAAGACTAGAAGCATTAGTGAAAGGTGCTTAGAAGTCAAGACACAAGACAATAGTGAAGGGTGTCTTGTAGATCTAGTCAAAGGCATTAGTGAAAGGTGCCTTAGATGTACATTCGATATGGTGTGTTCGATGTACAAGATAGACTAGTATTAGATCCAAGGATATTTATATCCTTGATGATGTTGTAAAGGAGTAGATCTCCTTTGGGATTAGTCGTTGGTGTAGTGTGGTAGTAGTTCCTCCATTGCAATGGAACTAGGTGCTTAGCCTAGTACCTAATAAAGGATAGGCGACGTTGTGTAGGTGTAGTTCACCTTGGAGTGAAAGAACTAGGTACTTAGCCTAGTACCTTATAAAGGGTAGGCGACGTTGTGTAGGTGTGGTTCACCTTGGGTGAAAGAACCCGGTGGTTAGCCTAGCACCGAAAAAGGGTAGACGACGTTGTGAAGGCTTCTCCGCCATAAAGAGATTGGTGCGGTGTTTACGAACTCTCGAGTAGGTGACTCGGGAGTGGAGTAGGGCAAGGAAGGTGTCCTTGTAGCGAACCACTATAAATACTCGCGTTGTGGTTTTGTGCTTCTTACTCTTATCTTTTCACTACTTACCTTTATATGCTTGTTTATCAACATCCAACACACACATCCAAATAGATTGACATAAGTCGATCTAAATAAATTAAAAGGAAGTTTAACTAGCAAAATTATTCAACCCCCCCCCCTTCTAGTTTTCCACAATTGGCATCAGAGCTTCGTTACCAAGTTTCTTGAAGTATATTGTACTTTAAGAACTTGATACGATCCATGGTTAATTGAAAACTACAAAGAAGGTTTTTCATCAAAACAAACACCATGTTTTTTAAAACTATATGTTTGGACGTTGATTTGATAACAACATTTTTTTATTGCACTAATCCTCTTTGTCATGTTGATTAGTCAAAGCTCATACCCACCAAGCTATAGGAATCGCTTGGTAACAAGAATACCTTCCTTAAGAAGGTATCTTAAACGCAAAGGAGCGGGAATCGTCTAAGTGACATTTGTTGTGTCATTTGTAAAGACATTCCTAAGTCGCTAGATGTATGATTTTCTTTTATTTTGCTTGATAATTAAGTATGCCTATTTAGGTATTTATATGATTATCTTTTGTGCATATACATGTTTTACATGAAGCTTCATTAGGAAGCCTTTTTCTCACATACGTGTTTTATTTCTCGTCTAAAGTCGTGGTATATAAAATTTATGTTTTGTCTCTTTTAATTTAATAATAAAACAAAACACAAATTTCAAAAAATACTCCTTCCCCATAAATATTCCACTCGACGTCCACTTTATCAAATCCTCACTTTTTCAAATCTTTTAATTTCAAAAATTTCCTCTCATTCAAAACTTCATCTTCCTCTCCATCCTATCCCAACCGAAACCAAGAAGGATCGTCTTCAACATGGTTTACATCGCCTTCGTACTCATCGTCTTAACACTCATCGCACTTATGTTCCCTATGATGAAGTTCACATACGGAGACATTTACTTTGTGTTGTTAATCTACATTTGGGTTATATACCCAATCCTTTGTATCATTCTTAGTATTGAAATGAAATATTACTAATAGTCTAGTTATCTAGGTTATTATGTGCTTATCATTTTCTTTGTTTTATTTCTTTCTTTCATGATACATTAGAAGTCATGTATACATGTTAAAAGAAAATGTAGGCTAAAACACATATCTTGGTATAAAACTATGAGATCTAAAACCTATGCTTTTCATAAAATCCATTTACGTAATAACGATCTACGGATCCGGAAGTTATACTAGCGGATCCCTTTTAAAAGGATGATAAGGTTTTAAAATGTACCTTTTGAGGGTCGTTTAAGCCCTTATTTGATCACTTTTGTATCCGTTATTACTTAATATCGTTCCTTTTCACTTTTAGGTCTCTTGAAGGTAAATTCTTGGAATGGCACTTATTTGGACGAAAAGGCGGATATCTGAAGAAAATGGCCAAAGTCAAGAATCGAGACACTCAGTGATGAAATACAAGGGGACGGCGGTGTTATCTGCGACCCGTCGGAGCACTTTTGTGATGGCTCAAGAGCCAAATTACTTATTTACAAGTGACGGTGTCGGACTTTAAAAGAGTAGGTCGTCGCAACTCGACGGCCTAGATTTGATCCGCATAATCGAGGCGAAGAGGATGGCGTCACAAGCATAAGGTGACTCCGTCGCAAGACTAACGTGACCAAGACGAAACCCTAATGACGGCGACCGGCGTCACAAATCATAAGGTGGCGCCGTCGCGAATGTAATCTTATATATAGAATCCGAATTTTTCATTTTAAGTGTGTAGTCTTTTGGGTAAAACCTAAACCGAACCAAGGCATCTTGTACACAGTATTTTAGGGTTCCAAACCCTATCTTACACCAAGATAAGTGCTTTACTTCATTAATTCAATTATGCTTTACTTCATGAGATATGGAAACTTGATCTTTCTTCACTTCACTTTGTAGAACTTGATTCTTCAATCATGAGGTCTTCAAAAGGGTCTTGAGATCTTGATTTAGTCTTTTGAAATGGGAATCTTCGTTTAGTCGAACATTTCTTCATTTTCCTCCATTTCCACGCACTTGGTTATAAACACTAGACAAACATCTTTTGATGCGTTTAAGCATTACAATCACGCAAATATAACCAAATAATGAGATATAAAAGCACGGATAACGCTACTAAAACATGCACAACTGAAATGCGTTATCAAATTCCCACACTTAAACTTTGCTTGCCCTCAAGCAAATCTAGGAAAAACATCCACCGGTGCAAGATCGTGATTATGAAAATGTGATGCAAATCAACCAAGTATAAATACGAGAGGATTCATCAATTATGCTTTATAAAGGTGAAACATCAAGATGTTTGACAATATCCAATGATTTTCTTGCATGATTAACATTTCAGAACACCTCACGAAAAGTAACGGATGTATAATTCACTCAACACTCAATTTATTTAGAGATGGATAGTATTAAGGAATAGTACACTCATTTTGCACAGTCATGATCTAAATATTACCATAGGCTTGTACAAAAACAAAACTCCACCGACGTGGCGTGAGCACCAAGTAAAAACATCTAAAGAGGGCGTTTATTCGGGTTATAATGATAGGCTTCGGGTGAAGGGTATGGATAAGGCATGGGAATATTATAAGTAATTGGTGTTAAAATAAAAATGAAATCAAGTCTAATACCCATGTTGCTAGTTACCAAACATTCCATGAACCAAATAAACGATTATAGGTTTGCTTTCTTCCTTTCCACTTTCCACAACTTTTCGCTTTGCCATGACAATTATTCTTCGATCATAGCTCATTGGCTTTTTTTTTTTTTTTTTTTTTTTTTTTTTTTGAACATAAACTCAATGCATGGCTCAATCAATCTCATAGGATGTGGTACTCATAATCATTTGAACAATCTTCACTTTCCGTGCGACTAGCAACCAACCGTTTAGACATTGATACGGGATAGGCTAAGGTTTAAAGTGTAAAATCTTTTGTATTTTCCGGGTGAAGCAAAATGAAAATGATGGCTCGGAAGGTGTAACTAGGGTATCTAGTGCTAAAATTAGCACTACAAATGGGTCCTTGTGGGTGGTTAACTAACCAATGAGGCTAGCTAATATATCATTAGATGTAAAATGGAAGGCCATTTGGGTTAAATCTAAGGTGCCTCTTTATCACACGAATTCACTTATATCGCACGAATGCAATCTCATCATGATGCAGTAATGATTTACAAGCACAAGTTCTAGAATAAATAAAATCACCAAAGACACTCATAGCAAAAGATCCAAGCATAAAAGATGTATGCTAATAAGAAATAGGCTCAAATCCTCACAATTTAGTGGAAAGGGTATAATATGTGTTAGCAAATGTTTATCGATCCTAGAATGGATTGCAATAGTAATCGAACACATCTCGAAGTTTCAAATATTACCGTTTTTACCGGTGGAATGATCCGGTTATTCTAATAGATAATCCTAAAAGTGTGAAAACAACTAGATCACAAGGCAAACAAAATTTTAATTTTAAGCATGAAAACTCTAATTTTCCTATTCACCCCACACTTAAGTTAGACATTGTCCTCAATAAAAACGAACTTCAAAGTATAGAAATAGGAAAATAGAGATGAAACCAGATATGTCAACGAGTTTATCGACTTAAAATTCTTCTTCACTCCCGGCGTCCACTAGAGAAATCATTACACCACACAATCTTATAAACAAACAAAAGGGTTTTATTAAAGGATGGCACCCCCCACACTTAAGTTCAACCAAAGGTTAAGACTTTGAGGAGTGACCATAGAAAATCAAAACACACGGTTGCCTCCCGAAAGCTTGTTTTATTATCGAGTCACCGGCGACTTGAACCTTCCCGAATTTATTTAGCTTCAAGGCACTTTGAACATTTTGTAAAGTTCGGGATGTACATGAATTCTTCACTAGTAGCTTCAATATCGTCCCAAACGAACTCGTGAGATGGTTTCGAGGAGCAGTTTGTGGGATTCTTCACGGAAATGGTGCTATAAAGGTGATAGTTTAATTCATTCTCATGGTGTCGCCAGACAACATCATAATCGAAACTTCTTTCGTTTGCTCCTTGTCGTAATATAACTTGATTCGGTGTCCATTAACAATGAAACTTCCACCTTGTTTGTCATAGAGTTCGACATACCCGGATGGATATCCATGTTTAACGACATATGGTCCAAACCATTTTGGTTGTAACTTAGGAGCTTTGAATTTGAATTTCAAGTTAAAAGCGAACTTTATCTCGGCTTTGAATTCTTTTCGAATTCGCAACTTTTATCGTGATAAGCTTTTGTTCGGCTTTATACGCTTTGGAGTTTTCATAAGCTTGGAGTCTTAATTCATCGAGTTCTTGCAATTGCGAAATCTTTTCTCTCCGCTATTTTGAGATCGGTGTTACAATGTCGGCGCCCAATAAGCACGATGTTCAACTTGAGCGGCAAATGACAAGTCTTCCCATACAAGAGTGCATGAGGAGTTGTGCCAATTGGTGTTTTATAAGCCGTACGAAATGCCCACAGAGCATCGTCAAGTTTTCTTGCCCACAATGAAGGATTGTCCTTTACTGTCTTTTCTAGTATTCTTTTGAGAGCTCTGTTGGTATTTTCGACTTGACCACTGGTTTGTGGATGATAAGTTGTTGCAAATCGATGATGAACTCCATATCTTTTCATGGTTTTCTCCATTTGTTGATTGCAGAAATGAGTTCCTCGATCGCTTATTAGTGCTTTGGGAATTCCATAACGAGCTAAAAGCTTTTGAGAAAATTAACGACGACACGAGCATCGTTTGTTGGTAAAGCTTGACTCGCCCATTTGAACACATAATCTATAGTAACGAGAATGTATTCAAATTTGTGGGATTTAGGAAGGGTCCCATGAAATCTATTCCTAAATATCGAATATTTCACACACTTGAATGCTTGTTAATGGCATTTCATCTCTCCGAGAGATTGGTGGTTCTTTGACAAGCGTCACATTTTGAACAAGTGTGTGTGCTTCTTTGAATATTGTTGACCAATAGAATCCAAATCAAAAACTTTCTTAGCTATGGTAGAAGGACCATAATGTCCTCCGGTTGGGCCATGATGACATTCGTCAAGAATTTTTCGGTTTCGAACCGAAACACATCTTCGGATCATCCATCGGACACATTTTGAAAAGATATGGCTCTTCCCAAAATTAGTATTTGAGTTCGAAAAGAATTTGCTTCTTTGAGCATGAGTTAGACCTTTTAAGAATTCCTCCGTGAGGTAATTTGCAAAGTCGACAAACCAAGGATCGTCGGTTTCATCGATGGTCATGAGAGTTTCATCGGAAAATAATCATCGATTTCTTCTTCTTTTAATTCCTCAAGATTGGGATTTTCAAGGCGAGATAAGTGATCGTGACAAGATTCTCTCGCTCCTTTCTTATCTTTGATTTCGATGTCAAATTATTGGAGTAGTAAAATCCATCGAATAAGACGTGGTTTAGCGTCTTGCTTGGTGAATGATACTTGAGCTGAATGATCGGTAAAACGACTATTTTCGAGAGTACGGTATGATCGAATTTGTCAAATCGAAAACGACGCCGATAATTCTTTTCGATAATGATATAATTTTGTTGGGCACTATTCGATGTCTTGCTAGCAAAATATATAGGCGAAAATGTTTTCCTTTCGTTGACCTAAGACGACTCCAACAAAAAATCGCTTGCGTCGCACATAAGTTCGAAGGGTAGTGACCAATTAGGTGAGACCATGATCGAGCACTAGTAAGTTGAGATTTCAGTGTTTGAAAGTCATTATGAAATCGACATTGAAGTCAAAGATAGATTCTTTCTCAAGAAGTTTCGTCATTGGACGAGATATTTTGGAAAAATCTTTGATGAATCGGTGGTAAAACCAAAGATGTCCTAAAAACTTCTAACGGCTTTGGCGTTAGTTGGTGGTGGAAGTTTTGAGATTACATCGACCTTTGCCTTGTCTACTTCCATTCCGAAGATTGGAGATTTTGTGGCCAAGCACAATTCCTTGATTACCATAAAGTGGCATTTCTCCCGATTGAGAACAAGATGTGCGACCGCATCTTTCGAGCATTTTATCGAGATTGGAAAGACAAGCTTCAAATGAGTCTCCAAAGATGAAAAATCATCCATGAAAACTTCCATGGAGGTTTCTAGCATGTCTTGAATATGGCGATCATACACCTCTGAAAAGTCGCAGTGCATTGCAAAGACCAAAAGGCATACGCCGATATGCGTGGGTTCAAAAAGGACAAGTAAAGGTGGTCTTTTCTTGATCGTTAGGATCGATGGGAATTTGAAATATCCTGAAAATCCGTCGAGGAAACAAAAATTTATTTCTGCTAGTCTTTCAAGCATTTGATCCATGAATGGGAGCGGAAAGTGATCCTTTCGGTGGCTTTGTTTAATTTACGATAGTCAATACAAACGCGCCAACCGGTGGCATTCTAGTTGGAACTAGTTCATTTCGCTCATTAGTTACAACCGTCATTCCTCCTTTCTTGGGAACACGATTATGGGGACTTATCCAAGGCTATCCTCAATTGGGTAAATGATTCCGGATCGAGAAGTTTTATGATTTCCTTTTAACAACTTCTTTCATGTTGGGATTGAGTCGACGTTGACGTTCTACCACGGTTTAATCCTTCTTCAAAATTGATTTTGTGTTTGCAAAATTGGGACTAATTCACGGGATATCGGATGTTTTCAAGCAAAAGCTTGTTTGTGATTTTGAGGACGAAACTAAACTTTCTTTCTCATTATCCTCGAGTAATGAAGATATGACTCTTTGGAAGAAGAGTTTTCCTCCAAATAAGCATATTCAAGATGATCCGGGAGAGGTTTGAGTTCGAGATCGTGGGTGGTTCTTCGATAGAGGATTTAATTCGCATCTCGTCATTGAAAGTTATTTCTTCAAATTTTCTTCCTCTTCCTCTATATCTTCTTCTTCCGAGTTCTCTCCTTGAATTCTACTTTCATGAAATCATCAAATTCTTTATCAAAATCTGTTTCATTGATTTTTGGAAGTAGTCATGAATTGATCGGATTCGTTCGATGTGCATCTAATTCCTCATCGCTGACTTCATCAATAACATCAACGTTAAAACAAGTGTCATCACCGGAATGTGGGTAGCGCATTGCTTTATCGATAAGAAAAGTGATTCGATCTTCCCAACTCCAAGGTTGAGTTCTTTTCCTTTCACTTTGATGATTGCATCGGTATTTAGGAAAGGTCTTCCTAGAATGAGTGGGACTTTACTATCTTCTTCCATTTCCAAGATCACAAAGTCCACGGAAAATGAATTTACCGACTTGAACAAGCATATTCTCGGCGATTCCACAGGATATTGATAGGAATGATTTGCCAATCGGATACTCATTTTGTTGGTTTCAGTTGTTGTTGCACAACTTGGAATAGAGTGAATAAGGCATCAAATTGATACTTGCGCCAAGATCGGCCAAAGCATCGCATTTAACATTATTCACAAAGTACATGGAATAAGAAAGCTCCCGGGATCTCCGAGCTTTGGTGGGATTTTGTTTTGAACTATAGTGAGCATTCTTCGTTAAGAAAAGGCTGCGATATTTGCTCAAGCTTGCTTTTGTTATTAAGAAGTTCTTTCAAAATTTCCGTAATTGGGCATTCCGCTATAACATCAACGAGAGGAACATTGAGTCTAACCTCTTTGATTATTTCGATAAACTTCTTATAACATTCTTTCATCTTTTCTTTCTTAAGGCGTTGAGGATAAGGAATTTTGGTGTATATGCCTTAACGGATGGAATGTTTTTCTTTTGGTGGTTTGAGTTGTGTTTGGTTCCTCGTTTTCATCCTCACTATCAATGGTGGCAGGGAGCATTAGGATTAGGTGGTGGATCGTGCGAGAGACCACTTGTGAAAACACATTGATATGCTCATTTCTTATTTGTGGTGGACAGTGCGTCTTATCATTTGATGGTTTTGGGTTGGATTGAGTGTTACTTGGCAATGAACCGGATGGTCTAGAGGAATGTTGGTCGAAAAGTGCATGAAGCTTGTTTTCAAGATCTTGGATAGATGCTTGATGATTTTTCATCCTTGCTCAACTTTGGCTTTGAGATTGAAAATTGATTTTGATAAAATCATTTGCGGATTTTGACCGACCACGAATTCTCTCATGGTTTTTCGAATTCGGTTTCTTGTCTTTTTCGAGATTTTGTGGTGGTGAATCGTCGGTTCGTGGTTGAGAATCACGGTTGTCATCCCTTGGTCGGCGATCTTGCCAATTTCCAGAATTTCGACCGTAATAATTACTACGATATCCTCCTCCACGGTATCCTCCTTGAGCGTAACTCGCTTCTCCTTCCTTCGGTCTACCCATAGGTTTATCGTCGCACTCGGACGATGGGTGATTTCCTCCACAATTGTTGCATCCGTCTCGCATTTCCTTCATTTCATCTTTAATATCTTTGTACTGCGAGTTGATTTTTGAGGTTAACGCTTCCATCTTCTCCATGAGTTTTGAGGCGTCGGTGTTTTCGACAAAAGCAACGGTTTTTCGGAGAGGTTTGGTTTTGGAATCTTTTGACCAATCAAGTTTGAGAAGTACTCGATCTTCGAGCAATTGATGTGCATCGTTGGGAGTCTTATAGAGAAAAATTCCTCCAGCATCAAGGATGCCTTGAGAGATTTCATCTAGTCCATGGTAAATGATTTGGATAATGGTTCCTTTTGATAATCCATGTCCATGACAACTACGAAGCAAATCTTTCATTCGAAGCCAAGCTTCGACAAGTGATTCGTTTGGGTTTTGGTTGAAAGCACGAATTTCTCCCATTAATCAATCAAACATGGCGGTGGAAAGAATCGGCTCACAAAGCTTGCCTCATCTCCTCCCAAGTATTGATTATTCCTGGGGTTAATTTATTGTACCACACTTTAGCATCTCCGGTGATGATGGGAAAAGTTTGAGTTTAATGGCATTGACATCGATGTCGCCATAACGGAACATGCCGCAAATTTCGATGAATTCGGAAATGTGCTTATGCGGATCGGCCCGCGCACGGCCATCGAATTGTCGGTCTTTGATCATAGAAAGGTGATGTCCCTTCACGGTGAAGTTGTCACCAAGATTGACAGTAACAATAGCACTTTCGAGTGTTGGTGCTACGGTTCGGTTGGTTCCCCACATGGGTTGGTCGTCCGCCATGGGAAAAGGTAAATTGGTGAAAGGGTTGTAAACAACTTTGACTTCTACGAGGTTATCAAATGGTGGGTTTGGTACTCTTGGTACACGATTTTCCAATGGTATGAAACGTGTTCTCCTTCTTCTTGAATCAAGCGTTCGGGGTTGGTAAGAGGTGTAATTGGTTCTATTCTCGCTGCTCGAGTGTTCATACAATGTCCTAGAGAATCCGGAAATATCTAAACACACGGACAAACAACGAAAACAATTTTTATGGGTCGAGAAAGGTAACCGGATCGGTTGCGGGATGCGACCGATCGGTTAGTCTAGATGATTGATGGACAAACTCGTAACCGATTCGGTTGAGGAGCAACGGATCGGTTAAGGTTTTGAGAAAAATTTTATTCTTTTTTTTGAATCGACTTTGGGAAATTCAAAACTTGTTGAAACACAATCAAATCCCGGCGGGCGCCAAAAACTTGATGTGCCCGGTTGGTGCAAGTTTTAAATTTACAAAGGTGAATTACCAATATTACCAATAACACATACGAGCAAGTATACTAAATCGTTATAGCAAGATTATGAAGGTAAGTCGGGATCGATTCGCGAGGATTTGAGAGAATCTAAACACAAGTTTGAATTAGCGGAGTCTATCCAAAACATGTAATAAAGCAAATATGTATAATGAAATTCAGATGATTAAAAACTACACTTGCTTAAACTAGTTTCATATCATAGATTAATGTGATTGTGTTAACCTCTTAACATGTTGATAGTGATAACTAGTCAGAAGACTAATCTATTGTTCTTACAAGTTAAACCTTCGTCAAGATTTTAGTTTATATAAACAAGCATTAAGTTTAACCAATCAATTCAAGACCAATTCAAGTTTCATAAGTCTACATACATAAACTTAAACTAAAAAACATCCACTTGTTCATCAAATTGCTTAAGAAATGGTCAATACAAAAGGTAACCGATCATAGACAAAAGGCTACAATTGATTCTCAACAACTAATCTTACGACCATTTAGATGTTTCCAACCAATCCAATTTGATAATCAAAAAGCGTTTCTATTACAACCACACCTTAGTTCCTTTGTATAATCAAGAATAATGGGTAAAAACAATCATCCATAGACAAAATGATTATGACTAGTTGAATAACAATAAGTCCTTTCGGCCACAACGATTACTATCAATTAGCCAAACTTGATTAACAAATGTCACTATGAAACTTTAGCACAATTGGATCTTAGAATCAACTTGAAATTGAATTAAAACATGTTAACACAATCACTAACTAATCATATGATAATTAACATCATTTAAGCAAGTGCATAAAGAAACTAGCCACTCATAGCAAACATGAACATAAACTCAGAACTTTGAACATTAGAAAACATGATTAAAAGTCTTACAATGCTTGGAATAAGATTACAAATGGTGTAGTAATGATTCCCAAAGTATTGAGGTGGACTTCTTGGTGATTTGGCCTCCAAATGGTGAACTTATGGATCTCCAAACTTCTCTGGACTTCTAAGGAAGAATTTTGAGAGCTTAAGGCTTTGTTTGATGAGTAGAGAGATTTGTATTATAGGTTGTGTCTCTAATGCTCACAATTAGCCTCTATTTATACTAATTCCAAGGCC
Organism: Chrysanthemum lavandulifolium; assembly: GCA_022545495.1. Taxonomy (NCBI): domain Eukaryota; kingdom Viridiplantae; phylum Streptophyta; class Magnoliopsida; order Asterales; family Asteraceae; genus Chrysanthemum; species Chrysanthemum lavandulifolium. Next base: position 52,193,497 of record CM040244.1, read on the forward strand.
TAGGGTATTAATAGCTGAACTTGGCCACCAAGGAGTGAGGAAGGGACTAGAATACATTAAGAGAAGGACCTAGAATCGTTTGGATGTAAAGGGGAAGCTTAGTGATGAAGATTTGGCAACTACAGCTTCACCAACCGGATCGGTCATACGACCAACCGATTCGGCTGGTCTTCAATAACAACTAGCCAACCGATCCGGTTACGGGTTGCGGCCGATCGGTTGGCGATGGTAAAATCACTGATTCTGGCCGTTTTCTAACCGATCCGGTTACGGTTGTAACCGGATCGGTTGGATCTTCGAGATATGGAAACTTGATCTTTCTTCACTTCACTTTGTAGAACTTGATTCTTCAATCACCGAGGTCTTCAAAAGGGTCTTGAGATCTTGATTTAGTCTTTTGAAATGGGAATCTTCGTTTAGTTTGAACATTTCTTCATTTTCCTCCATTTCCACACACTTGGTTATAAACACTAGACAAACATCTTTTGATGTATTTAAGCATTATAATCACGCAAATATAACCAAATAATGATATAAAAGCACGGATAACGCTACTAAAACATGCACAATCTGGCGTTATCGATTACTCAAGTGTTTTGATCTTTTCAATTCGGGTCAAATTAGTGTTAGAATAATAAAACTCAAGTGTAGGGATGTGCCTATAAATCCCTATCATTTTGATGTTACCGTAGAGGATGGTGGAGTAAAAGTGTATGAAAAAAAATAAAATAAAATAAAATAAAAAAAATAGAAAAAGAGAAAAAAAAGAAAAAAAATAGAGTGTAAAAAAAAAACATACGGGCTACCATCCTACATCTATCCTTTAAATTTATGTTTGTATGTTTCAGTTATCTAGAGTTTAGAGTGTCGAGTCTTGGCTTAGCAACGCCATTTTTCGTATGCTTGTAACATAAAGATTTTTGACTTGCCACCACTAAATAACATATCCCACCAAACCCTTTGTTTTCCTACCGTAAGCCTAACATTACAACCCTTTAAAAGACCTCTTTGATAGTCTTTCCTAGGTGCTTACGCCAAAGCGATGGAGGTTTGATCTAGTCTCAAGCCTATGGTAATATATGTACTAGGACCGGTTAATGAGTGTTTATCTTCCATTTCCAACTTGTTATATTTCATATACACCCGAGAGATGTGAGTATCCAAACACCCCATATGAGGTGCTAGTATGTAATTTCGTGCTTGTTATGACTTTCTTGGGCTTATATGTGTTATGGATTGTTCTAAACCAATGCTTCATGACCCTAACTTATAAATTAATTGGCTAAAAGCACATTTGCTTGAGGACAAGCAAATACCAAGTGTAGGGTATTTGATAAGGTTTTAAAATGTACCTTTTTGAGGGGTCGTTTAAGCCTTTATTTGATCACTTTTGTATCCGTTATTACTTAATATCGTTCCTTTTCACTTTTCAGATCTCTTGAAGGCAAATTGCGGGAATGGCACTTATTTGGACGAAAAGGCGCGATATCTGAAGAAAATGGCCAAAGTCAAGAATCGAGACACTCAGTGATGAAATACAAGGAGCGTCGGTGTTATCTGCGACGCCGTCGAGCACTTTGTGACTCGAAGAGCCAAATTGCTTATTTACAAGTGACGGTGTCGGGCTTTAAAAGAGTAGGTCGTCGCAACTCGGACGGCCTAGATTTGATCCAGACGGCGTCGAGAGATCAAGAGGACGGCGTCACAAGCATAAGGTGGCGTCGTGCAAGACTAACGTGACCAAGATGAAACCCTAATGACGGCGACCGGCGGCGTCACAAATCATAAGGTGACGCCGTCGAATGTAATCTTATATATAGAATCCGAATTTTTCGGTTTTAAGTGTGTAGCCTTTTGGAGTAAAAACCTAAACCGGACCAAGGCTGTCTTGTACAGTATTTTAGGGTTCCAAACCCTATCTTACACCAAGATAAGTGCTCTACTTCATTAATTCAATTATGTCTTCAATTATTTGTGTGTATGCTTGCATGTTCTCCATGTTCGGCTAATTTACTTGTATGTTTGCTTAGGGAATATGAAACTTAACTATTGAATATTGATTGGTTGTCTCTTATCTTAATTGTTAATGATCTAGTAATGCGATAGGTCATTTGTTGTGTAGTTAATGCTTGATTAATCTTTGTGAACCTTAGACTATAACACCTAGAGTAGTTGTAGGCTAAACCATCCAAAGAGTACCTTAGATTTAGAGTTTATAAATCCTAGAGATTTTGCAGACGAGACCCTTTGGTAGTTTCAAAGAGTTAGGGATAAACGCATACCCTACGACCTTAGACACACAACGCAATTAAGAATAAGGACGTGACAATTCAACCATCAATAGGAGAGAATTAAGGAGTAATAAAACCTAAGTAGACACATCTTTAAATCATCATACGAGCACACAATAATTAGACATAGACTACCCTCACCTTAGTTAATTAGATAATTAGATAATAGCGTAATCGGTAGAAATACCAACCCCCCAAATCCAAACCCCGAGATTCATACCTTTCCATTTCCTAAAAAAAACACAAAAAGATAAAAAAAAAATAATCTTCCTCAACCCCAACCTTAGCGTAGTAACTCCTCACTATTATTCCTATTCCCCTAGAGAACGATATCAATTCCCGTGGCTTACCCTAATACTACACTACAACGATTAGGTTCACTGCCTAGGGTGTTGAAAAACTTGCTCGACGAAAAGGAAGTTCCTTTGACCCCGAACGACGCGTGTAGCGTTATCAAAGGAACCGTGGGATCCGTCCTACTGGAGAACAGTTTTTCATGCAAATTAAAAACCACTTCTCTTCTAAAAGTAATTCTCCACTAATATGTCAAAACCATAAGTGAGTTAAGTGTCTTTCTTGTTAAAAACCATTGTTAATAAAAATCTAATAAAAAAACGTTAGATAATCATAGATTGACCACAAACATCACTTTTTGTTAACCCATCATTTCTATAGGTTCAACTATGACGCATGAATATGAGTTTGATTTTCACTCACTAGCATCTACACTCGAACATCTCCTTGAACCCAACACACCGGCATTCATGTCCGTGGGTTCAACAACCTCGAAAACCGTCACTTCCACGAAGGACGTATTGTAGACACCTCTCTACAATTCGAAGAAGGTATCAATACCTCCTTCCGAGCCATAGGACTAGAATGTCTTCTTGAAATCAACGAGAAGATATGTCCAAGTTTCATAATGGAATTATTCCGTCAAGTTGAACTCGTTCGTAACGAGGATCGCTCTCTATCTCTTTGGTTTTATATCAAAAACCAAAAGTTTACTTTAACCCTTGGGCATTTTGCTCACATCCTCCGAATTCCAAATCATGGACAATGTGCCTTCACCGAAGATTGGTCTCTTGATTCTCTCTTCAACTTTCGTGAAGAAAATAGTCCATATTGCTCACACATACCCTCTTCGAAAGATTTACATCGCATAATATGCAAACCTCGACCATATTACTCCGATCCAAACATTATCTTCACACGGGACATCCGATAAGAGTACAAGCCCCTTGCACTCATCCTACGTGAAAATGTTTGGAGTCTTAGGGGAAATTGAGAAATCCTTCCCGCTTGTTGTGCTCACATGTTGTACTGTTTGCTAACACAACAACCATACAATCTCGCCTACTTCTTCGCAAGGCGAATTGTAAATCTTCAAGGCTCCAAGAATAAACTCATCCCTTATGGAATGTTCTTGACGCGCCTCTATCACAACGTTATGCACTTTCATCCTTAATTTCAAAGTTCGTTGTACGTACTTGTGAATAAGATGATGGAACCATTAAACATATCTCTCATGAAGACTTTCTTCATTCTTGATTCCACCAACACTCATCACTCACGTAATGATCCTCCTAGCAAAAACACTCTAGGAACCTAGTAGTATTTCAAATAGGATCAATCCTCTTGTACTCGTGCTTTATCAATGTAATCCTATTTCCTTTATGAAATAAAACATCTTACATTTGATATCTTAGTATTAGAACCTCTTTAAACCAGCCTTGGAATATAATGTATTGTCAAGATCATTGAATACCTTTAGTAAAGGTTCTGCTGAGCAGATGAACGGATCCCAAAGTTTGTGCTAGACGGATCCCTACTTTTAGGGAACCGGGGGATCCGGCAAACAGAAAATGCAATTGCAAGCATTGTATTTCAATCATGTCCTTAGAACACCTCACACTAAGCTAAACATAGTATCTTAAGGCAAATTAAGTCCTTATCAAGATAAGCAGATCCTTCCTACTCACACATAACTCACCTAGATCACACTCTAAGGCGCTTGTAGATCTATCGTTTCACTTTAATCCATTACTCTTCCGCTCTCTAGATCACTCATCATTTTCACATGATCCCTCACATCTGGCTTTAGAAATCTTTCGATTATGGCAAAATTGATCATAAATCATCCTTACCTCAAAATTGATCAAATTCTTGTTTTCCCATCTCAAAGCCTTTAGGAAATTTTCCAAAAAACTATCCTAAGTCACAACCTGATCTCTTGGATCATTTAGCTTCAATTGACACTCTCATCTTTAGTGTCATCCTTGCTCATCCATTGGTACTCATGAAAGTTCCAAATCCTTCCATAAAAGACAATCATTAGCTACATCACTCATTACCTTCAAGTACTTAAGCACCCCTTCATTTAAGACACTTAGAGGACCAAACACTCAAGATGATATAGATCTTAGATCTTAGAAACATCATTTCCACTCTTTCATAACTCTTGAGAGCCGGATCCTAGGATTAGCCTAAGCGGATCCCTCTCGAGGAGGAACCGTGGGATCCGGACGACGCTTTATGTCAATTCTTGCTAAAACAATCATTTCAACTCATCTTTCTAACTCAAACACTCCATCTCATCTTAAATGATTTCCTAGATCAGTACAAACTCTGAAGTTGACTCTTGTGCATGTTAATCATCACATTCCAATGAATCTTAGTGGCTTAAGGCTTAAATTCACTTGCCAAATCTCTTGCTTTATAAACCACATTGTTAGGACTTCCATAGTCATCACATTCATCCTAACTTTCAGCACTTTAGAAACCCTTACAAACCTCTTGAAATCATCTCATCATGAGGAAAACCCCAAGTAGTAACTTATCCACCAAAGAACCACCCAAGAAAAAGGCTCGTGTTATACACGAAATCTCTTCAACCGAATCATCTCCGATCAAGCCAACAAATGATAGGATCTTTCCTCAACCAATCAAACCAATTCCTAAAAGGATAGTACCCACAAAACTATCTATGCCAAATACCACCATACCTCCTAGGCCAAACAATATCATCTCCACTAAACCATCACCATTGGTTCCTAGATCTATTTCTTTTACATCTCCACTATCATCACCACACCTCTACAATTTAGAGGATTTGCCTCCTAGGCCGTCTCATCCGCCACCGCCGACAACATTCTCCTCATTAGGAGGAATAATGGTACAAAATCAAGGTGTTGAGTCAACACTTGCTCCGGCTTCCTTTTCGCCGTTTCCATCATATAATCCCATTTGGATTATGAGAAATCATCAAAGTCAACCACCCGACCATATGGAAGTTGACACTTCTCTACCACCACCATCATTCTTGGTCGAGCCATTCTCAAATGCGCCTCCACCAATCCCTCCATCGTTTGAAGCTCCACAAGCCGCTTCACTTGATCCTTCGCATCAAGCCATTTCATTTCTTCCACCACCACTACCTAGCCATGACAAAGATTGCTATCATTGTCAACATGTTGAAAGTTTGATACATGAAGTGCGAGAGACCAACGTTTCATGTTCTATCATCTCCTCGAGCGTTTCGACGAGATTAAACCTAAACAAAACTTGAGCTAGAAGATTTTAGTGGTGTCCTAGCATCAGCGATAGTTGGTCTAGAAATTCCTAGTCATGTATTTTCTTATTTTCTTAGTTTTAGAGTCATGTATATCATAACTCTAGTTTTATTAAATGAAATTACATGCTACTTGTTATATTTCCGAGCATATGATTACATTGTATTCATATCTCATTTTGTGATAACATTACTTGTTATATCACCATTCTTGAAATTGATCATCGCCTATCACGGATCCTCGAATTGCCTAGACGGATCCCTACTAGGAGGGAACCGTGGGATCTGTGAGACGAAAACTATTTTCTACTAACTTTGACCACATTTGCAGGAAATTGTGAATTATACTTTCTTTCTAACCTTTGTTTTGTAGTTATTCAATTTACACATGAAGACTTTGACATACTAAAGCTAGGGGGAGCTTTATGTCAAAGCAATACATTGCAAATTACTTGCAATATTAGGATTACATTTCGTGACATCCCTTTGCAAAATTGTAATCATCAAGGGGAGCACACTCGTCTCTTAGGCGAAATCTTTGCAAACTTAGTTGCAAACAAACTAACTTAGTATTAATTTCTTGGCGCCTTACATAGGGATGGACTCGTCAAGGGGAGTAAAGACGAGATCCTTTCCGTTACTTGCTCTCTATTTCTTTTTATTTCTTTCACATGTTTTCTTAAAAACAATGTATTGTTTTCTTCGAAGCTCTTTTGTTTCGACAAAGGGGAGAAGAAAGTAAAACTACAAATTCAAACTTTTACAATTTTAGCTTTTCCTTGAAATAATTTTATGTTTTGTCATCAACAAAAGGGAGATTGTTAATACAAATAAGCCGTAAAAATGTTTATTTATATTTTACGATCTTCTAATGTTTTGTCGATAACAAACATAAAATCATTTTAACGAAACAAATAAAATATGTAAATGGTTGGAACTAATAGTTTCTAACATATTTACATTTTCACATAAAACACTAAAACAAGTATAAGTGATTTTATGACTTAATATTACATATGTACAACAACTAGTGTTTACATATTTGGGTAAAATATACATATAACTAATATGTAGTATATTGAGTAATATAAATGGGTAAAAACTTAAGTATCATAACCCATTTGGCAAATACATTGAATGTATTTGGGTACAACCCAAAGCCCATGACCCATGGAGCTTGACCCATAACCCATTGCATGACATCATGCTTATATCATACATGGATAATATCCATAACCCATGGATCAACCCATACCCAGTGACTAAGTGCATTGCACTCAGAGATACATTGTATCTAGCTAAAGATCCATAGTTCAACCCATACCCATGACCCACAACCAAAATACCCATGGGTAAAGGGGCGTCCCACGGATCCCTAACTAACGCTAGACGGATCCCTTGTGGAAGGATCCGTGGGATCCGAGGAATGAGATTTTTCTTCTATAAAGAGTGAGCTATTTCTTCATTGTTACTCACCCCTTTCTAACACACTTTCTCCCTGAGTTAAAAACTCACTAACCTCAGATCCAAGAGATCTATGTTTGTAGTTTTGTTTTTGTGTGATCTTTTAGGTTCCTCTTAAAGGCAAGATCACCACCTATGAAGTCGAGCAAGCTCAAGTCCATGAGTTGCCATGCTTTCTCATCATCAAGACTACTGAAGTCTTCTTGTTGATGATTCCTTTCTTTCTTCTAAGAAGTGTAGTGTTGAAGACATTAGTGAAAGATGTCTCAAGTGTCAAGACGAAGATATTAGTGAAGCGTATCTATCGTCCATATCATAAGCACTTGTGGTAGGTGCTTAGAAGTCAAGACTAGAAGCATTAGTGGAAGGTGCTTAGAAGTCAAGACACAAGACAATAGTGAAGGGTGTCTTGTAGATCTAGTCAAAGGCATTAGTGAAAGGTGACTTAGATGTACATTCGATATGGTGTGTTTCGATGTACAAGATAGACTAGTATTAGATCCAAGGATATTGATATCCTTGATGATGTTGTAAAGGAGTAGATCTCTTTTGGGATTAGTCGTTGGTGTAGTGTGGTATTAGTTCTTCCATTGCAATGGAACTAGGTGCTTAGCCTAGTACCTAATAAAGGGTAGGCGACGTTGTGTAGGTGTAGTTCACCTTGGAGTGAAAGAACTAGGTAGTTAGCCTAGTACCTTATAAAGGGTAGGCGACGTTGTGTAGGTGTGGTTCACCTTGGACTGAAAGAACCCGGTGGTTAGCCTAGCACCGGAAAAGGGTAGGCGACGTTGTGAAGGCGTTGTGAAGGCTTCTCCGCCATAAGGAGATTGGTGTAGTGTTTACGAAATCTCGAGTAGGTGACTCGGGGAGTGGAGTAGGGCAAGGAAGGTGTCCTTGTAGCCGAACCACTATAAATACTCGCGTTGTGGTTTTGTGCTTCTTACTCTTATCTTTTTCACTACTTACATTTATATGCTTGTTTATCAACATCCAACACACACATCCAAATAGATTGACATAAGTCGATCTAAATAAATTAAAAGGAAGTTTTAATTGGCAAAATTATTCAACCCCCCCTTCTAGTTTTCCGCAGGATATACATAAAGATGTTAAATGGATGAGTGGAGATAATATTGATATACATGAACTGGTTAACTCAAAACTTGGTTATACAACTAATTTGGCGCCATGAGCTTCCGCGTTTATGGACACCGAACACAGTTAACTCAGAACCTGTTTATACAACTAATTATGTGCCAAAAGTTCCTGCCACTTTATGGAAACCAAAACCTGGTTAGTTATTATCCACACAAATTTGGCGCCAAAAGCTCTTCTTATTTTTTTTTACTATAAAAGCATATTTGGTTAACTCTTATCCTCACAAACACATTACTCTATTATCCTCACAACCACCAACACATTACTCACTCTTATCATCATAACCCACCAACGTACACATCGTTATCATGAAGATGGCGCCATATGAAGCTTTTGCGTGCCCTTGTGGATAAGGAAATGTAATTCTGCAAGAATCGCATCAACGTCACACTAGTGGTAAACCATAATATGCATGTCCTTTATCAAAGGTGAAGAAGTACATGTTTTTTATTTGTGTAATATATAAATAATTTGGTTAATTTTTAAAATTAATTTTCTTTACTCTTTAACAGCCTCGGTCAACCGATTATAGATTTTTTTTATATGGAAGGAGAAACAACTCCGTCTACTGACTGGTTCTCCTGAAGCTTCAATGCCTCCAAGTTATTTTACAAGAACTTCAACACCTCCAAATTATTTTGCATGACCTTCAACACGGAGTCCTTGAAATGCATAGTGCGCGAACTGCAAGTTATTGATTGGAAAGATAAAGGTACTCGAGGCAACACTAGAAATGGAAATGCATCTCAAGAAATTTCACGAACTTTATAATGACATGCAAAAATTTGGTTTAGAGTAGTTTTTCATTTAGCCAAAACAATGTAGCATTTGGCATGTAAGTCGTATGCTTTAATGTTTAAACTGTATCGATTTGTAATGTTATTCGTATGCTATGATGTTTGAGGGTTTTCGATTTTAAATGCAATTCATATGTTTTACTTCTTTGTTGGTTTAATATAGCGCAAGATCGCAGATGCAACAATATCGAGCAAATTGACTTCATTTTGACAATTTGAAAGCTTACGAACCACGGAAAGTTCGAACTCGATAAATGGCTTTATGGTTTAACACCGTTCGTTTAGACGATATAGCGATTATTTTGGTTATTTTATCTACGCATGTCTATGGTTTAACACCAGCGAGATATATTCACGGGTAATTACAGCTAACCAAACGCTAACAAGGTCAACATGAAAAACTTAAAAAGTCAAACTTTGACTTCGGTTTGGCGAGAACATGTTCTCGCCAAATACAATACACCAAAATTTATCATTATTAACAACCCGGTTATTATAACACTAATTGTGGTCAAATTTTTGGTCCAACAATTTGCGAACCAAGTGAGAAAGTTAACGAAAATCAAGTATATGTCAAAGCTCTATTAGAGATAAATATGAAGCCCACATATCGGGCTTGAGCCTCATATCGCATGGAATTTTCCATCATCCAACAAGTTTGACCATAATCTTTGATGAGGACATGTCCTCGCCAAAGACCGAGCACAAAAGTTATACCAAAAGCTAGCCACGGTCAAAGTTTAGACTCGGTTTTTGGAGCAAGTCTTGGGCTTTGGCGAGGACATTCAGTCCTCGCTAAAACTCGTCCTCTGTTCTCCTTTTCTTCCCCATGCAAGTGTAGGTGTTTTGGGTTGCTAGTATGCAAATGTGCAATAGGGATATGTATCTTGAACAAATGTATGTAAACAATATGGTGTAATTAACGTACTCATATAGTTCTTCTAAACCTTTGCGGTTTCATATTAATCAATTATGGTTCAAAAAAAAGAAAGATATCTTGAAGTTGATACTAAGCGTGGAATCTATACTATCTAAAGATTGAAGTGCTTAATTTAATGTGCAAGAGGCATTGTGCACAAAATTAAGTGCAGTACAAACATGCTAAAGCTTCACGAAGCTCTCAAATGAATGTCCATAATCATGTGCAACTCAAAGAATATAAACAATCTTGGAGTTACGAATCATAAATCTGTGTATACAAAGTTGGTTGATTTGCTTTTGTAATTAAGTACATTGATTATAATTACAATAACATTTAAAGTGTCTCTTGATATCTCTAAGATAGTTACATATAGTGCCATTATAAATAGCTCTTTTTTTTTCACATAACAACGTATCCATATGTGTATACATTGGTCCCCTGTCTTTAAGATTACACAGATATACAAGCATGTCCTAATTGTAAAGATCTTAAGCTTATGAGCCATAGAATGAAGCTATGGAAATGGGCTATTCAGCGCAAAAAATTCTAAACAGGCAGGTTGCTAGCAAGGGTCAAAAGAGAGGATTGCATATTTGCTTTTATTAAACTAGGTGACCTGGATAGTACTCCCTAGCTTTCCTAACATTTTCATATATATAATATGAAGAGTGAAAACAGAATACATAATTCATATTTTTTCCCTCCTGATTTATATATTCAATATTTGGTTAATTGTCATTTGTTTTTATTTTGTTTTTGTTTATGCTTTCATTTTGAATAGATGCAGCCAGCACGCGATTTGGATCGAGATTTAAGACAAGGTACATAGCGATGGTTCCATTACGGTTTGATGAATATCTTGGAATCCAAATTTCTCTTTACGGTTCGAGTACTTATTTATTCAACTGTTTGTATCAGGTTGAACAAAAATATCATGCTGAGGAGAGATCGAGTGTGAATATCATACAAGCGTTTCAAGTGAAATCGTCACGTTGGCTCTTTTCGAAAAGAAATATGTATGTCGTTGAACTAAGTAGTGCATGGTTAAAGAGAACTTGAGAATTGTATGTCATGATTTTGATGGTTTCTACTATTTTTCATGGCAAATATGCATAAAGATATAAATTTCTTTTGTGGACAAGTGATTATTGTACAAATGCAATGCAAATACAACCTGAGCATTGCATATTGGTCTAAATTTGAATCTAAATCCGTTGACACAGGTTAATATGATAGTATGTTCAAGTAGCATTTCGGTCAATATCTTATCTTATATATTAAAAGATTGAGTCCTATACTTAATGGTGAGTCTTAATAACTTCAATTTTTATCTATAGTTGAGTTTTGAATTGAATAATGGTAATAAATATAGTATACTAATTGTAATAAACCTACATCTAATAAATTCATGCAACGTCTAATTAGAACCTTTAGATTTTTTAGTTACTTATTGTTATAAGAGGAAAGTTCAATGCAGAACATACCTTTCTAAAGAACAAACCATTTGATCTCAACCACCCATCCAACTTCAATCCAATGATTCAGACTAATTGGCACTTTAATTTAAGACTAAAATACACCGTTGGTCCCTAAACTTGTTCATACGCATCGCGATGGGACAAAGCTGGGCGTTATCATCGCCGGAGGTCCAAAACTTGGGCTTTATATGCCAAACTCATCCCTTGACCAGGATTGCCATAGTCAACTTTAATTTTCTGGCTTTACTTCGGGGGTATAATAGACCATTCACAATTTTGACCCAACATAGTTAGAATCTAACCTAACCTTCAACAATATTAGTACCGCTACACACAACATTGAACCCTAAAATACAAGCAACACACATTCTACCCAAAGCAAAAAAAAATATAATGGCACAAAACGATAAGGGAAGGCTTTTTGAGTTCGTTGAGGAAAGAAGACTGCCCAAATGAAAAGGATTTGGGTGTTAAGAAGGAGAAGGAAGAGGTTGGCATCGTGTTATCAAAGTTTAACGATTTGGGAGAAAGGATTAAAAATCTGGAAATTTTGTTTAAATATCTTAAGGAAAGGAATGAAAGGAAGGAAATGAAGGAAAAGGATGATAGGGAGAGTTGTGGGTATAGCTAAGTGTATGTTTAGATGATAGGAAACTTTGTAGTTGTTGAGAACATGAAATCGATCAATAAAAATTGGGTTCTTATGTAAGTAATAGTGTTTGGTTATGCATTGTAAGCGCTTGAAATCGTTGTGCATTTCTAAATAGGTTTGACTTACTCAAGTCATACCACAAAGATAAGTTACAATTTGTTGCCTTTCATAAATTTTGTTTGACTTGGATTAGTCAAAATTCAAGATGTTACAATTTGAGGCATTGGGCGTGTTCAGTCCATTAGTGCTAAAGCATTGTCAATACACCATTGTCAATGCATTATGATCAGCATTGTCAAGATGTTACAATTCGTTTTGCATTTCTAAACATTACACCGTTGTCAATACATTATGATTTAGTGCTAAAGCATTTACATTTTCAACACATATTTTTAAACCACTGCCTTTGCTTTTGCTGATACAATGGGGTGTTTGGTTTTGCTGATATAACTTTTGCTGATAAAAGGGGATGTTTGGTTTTGCTGATACAAAGGGATGTTTGGTTTTGCTGATACTAATAAGAGTAAAATACACCCAATATCACACAATACAAGAACAGATTAAATACATAAAACATAGATGATATTTCATCCTTAATATAGTCGGTTACAAGATCAGAAACAACTACATCAAACCAAGACCAATGACCAAACAAAATATCCAATTTCCATACCCTTTTTACCAACCTATATTTCCAAAACTAGCACCCAAAAGACCCCATTTATCTACCCCCTTGAAATACCCAAAATTCAGGCATTATGCTCAGCCATTTTCTTGACAAAACCTTCGTTGAAACGAATAGCTTCATCAGTTTGACCAACAATCTTTATGAATGAACAAGTTGGTGTGTATGCCTAGCACGGATTTTCTTTAGTGCATCCAAACAGTCAAGCGCTATTCCCCGAGGTCCTAGAGCTTCGTTCTCTTCGATCAGCTCCTTACGCTTCATGATTCCCCTCTTTAGATGATCAATGCACTGAAGAACTAGCTTTTTCAAAAGCCCTTCTTGTGCAGCCTCTTCTTCAAACCACACAGCCATACGATCATTCAACTTTGATGAACCAGCAATCTCCATGAGTTCATTCAAAATAGGTAAATCTTCCATTGGAACTTGTTTGTGTGTGGAAAAAGTGGTAGATGGGTTTATAGGTTGGTGTGCACAAGTAAATAGCGTCTCCGGTAAGAGACGGTCAAGGGTCTAATAGTGACTTTTTTTCTCACTCGGTCCCTGAATTTGTCTTGGTTGCCGTTGTCATACTTAAAACTCCGCCCAATAATCACTTTAAAATACAAAATTGGTCCCTCGAGTTGCCAAGTTCGTATACTACAACTTAGTTGAAGATTAAACAACACAAAACCATTAGAAGTTTGACTTTGTTAAGTCAAACTTATAAAACATATCAAATTATCAATAAAGTCCAAAACAAATATTGAGTAATGGTTTTGCAATTTTGACTTCACAAAGTCAAATATTGAGTAATGATTTTGCAATTTTGACTTTACATAGTCAAAATGCAAATACTACATACAAAATAGCCATTCACCATTTTCAAGTATTGACTAACTAAAGTAAACTGGAAATGCAGTTTTACTTGCTACAATAAAATTGAAATGCTAAATGAAAGTTTGACTTTCGAATGTCAAACTTGCATCACCTACAATCGCACAAACAACAACATATGAACAAGCTAATTTTAAGCAAACCATATAAACAAATATTGTACCAAAATACAAAAACTATTTTGCAACATTAATTGTCATAGGGTATTCAACCCATACATAAACTACAACCACTCAAAGAAATCTACCACGGCTGTGGGGAAGCTCGGTGGAGTGTCAACAACTTCTAGCCAACTCCCGGTTCTTCTTGATATTTTCATTCCCATCATGACTCCTATCATTGAGCACGATATTGATTGTCTTTAGCGACCGGAACATGAGTATAAACTTTATTAAAGTTAATTCATGCTCTGTTCTAGGAAAAGCTCGAAACACCACAGTCTGTAGATGGCCATGGCTGAATGTGTTTCTGTCTACAACATTGGAAAATTTTTCCAAAGGTAGAACACTAAGCGTGTTTGCAGCCTGAAAAATCAAATAGTGTTGAGATACACAAACATGGCAATTTAGGAATGTTTATTTGCTACATATGCATTACATCATTACACTTACTCTGGTATCTAGCATTTTCAAATTTGGAGATCCATGAATTATTTCAATTATGAACGATAACATAACAATATTCCCAAAATCGACATGAGACAGCTTAAGGTTAATCAGGGCTACAAAGGGCACATTCATCCTAGAATTAGCTTCCCGTATCAACTACAACAAGTTTTAAAGATTAAATGTCATTACTTGTTACACATTTCTTTAACATTGTAAAATCATAAGTGTAAAACTCAAATTGTTCTTATCGTGCAATCATCAAAATCCAATCTAAGGCTCTCAAGATTTTGAAGTCTTGTCGGTGAAAGATATCGGATGTTGTGATTGTCGTCACAACATTATAACGACCGAATCTCAAATCTAACTTCTTCAAATTCTAACTTTTGCAATATCCCATAGTCTCATCTCGTTTGTACTAGGACGATTCATTTTAAGAGACTCAGTGAGGACAACCAATGATAAAGTCCCAAACTGTACCGCTTAGAAAATTGACATGAATCAATTCTAAGCTCGATGAGATTTGGAAAGCCATGAAAATATTGCAAAGTAGCCATAGCACAAACATGAAATACCGGATGTTTCAACTCGCTACGAGTAAAGTTGGGTTGGGAGCGTAACTCGATCACCATACCGGTTTGTAATAATCGACTCCTCAATTTCATGCCCGACCAAAACAAGAGCGATCACGAATCTCTTCATAATGAAAGTCGTCTCTTCCAAGCATTGATCTTGGCTCTACAGTGAGACAAACTTTCTTATTGGACCCATAAGCCGATTTAAGAGTCTAGTAACAAGCCTCCCATCAAACTCATATGTTAAATAATAAAAGAAATCCTCATCAACTATGACATCGGTGAGCAAAGTCCACTTAGACCTCCGTTTAAGCGCTAAACTAGAGGTTCTCACCGCTTCTAACAAAGGCAACCTATTCAAAATGTTAGTGATCACTACATCGGCATGTTGCTAATCGATTGATCAACATGGTTTTGTTGGAAGTTGGGTTGGTCTTTTGAGTTAAAATGAGGATTTAGATTGATTCGATTTTCGGTTTATCGTTTCGGATAATGGTGTATTATGATTGGTAAAGTTGTTTGTTGGGTGGGTATATTGGTTCACATAAAATTAAATGCTAGCGTGTCGTGGAAGAAAGCGGCTAGTAAGCATAATCACAATTGGTCCACAGGTTGAAGGTTGGGTCAAAATTGTGAATGGTCTATTATACCCTCAAGTAAAGCCGAAAAATTAAAGTTGATTATGGCAATCTGGTCAAGGGACGAGTTTGACATATAAAGCCCAAGTTTTGGACCTCTGGCGATGATAACGCCCAGCTTTGTCCCATCGCGATGCGTATGAACAAGTTTAGGGACCAAAGGTGTATTTTAGTCTTAATTTAATTATTAACTGGAGGGGTAGTTTTGTAACTTAACTATACCCCTCTCATTTGGTCAAACAACCTCAGTTCTGCTCTTCCTCTTCTGCACCATCATCTTCCCCAAACAAACACTCATGTAATTATTTATAAATACCTTCCGCCACGTCAGTTCACTCCCCATCATCTTCCCCAAACAAACACTCGTTACCGATGGCGATTAAAAGTAACCTAAACAAATTTCAATCACATTACATTCATCATCACTAATCCGTACAGTTTCATCGAGTCATCAATTCATCATTTACAAAGGTAAATCGAATTTAATTTTTTCTTAATTTCATTAATTTTATTATTTTATCACTTTTTACGCTTCCGTTTACGTGTTTTACTGATAAATGTAGGCGCCAATTCATCTTCATCATCTCTGATCCGTACAACATTCATCTACATAATAATAAAAAAAGCTAATAAATTTGAGTTAATAAATTTGCTTAATAAAAAAGCTCGTTTTTGATTGAAACATCAAAATAAAGTTTTTGTAACTCAAATTTTGGAATCTTGCATATACCATCAATATTTAGATTTTTTTTTTAATTTTATTATTATCATTTTTCTATTTTATTTTGTTGAAATGACAAATTTTGGAGATGTGAAAATGGTGAGATTGTGAGTTGGTTCCAGCAGATCAGGAGGTTGTTGGTTGGTTTGGGTTGTGTGACAATGACATTGTGAGTTGGTTCGGGTTGTGAGATGGATGGTCGTGGAGATAGGTAATAAGCTATTGTTATCGTGAAAATGGCGAGTTCATTAGGTAGTGAGATGTCTTGTTGTGGATATAGTCCGTGCAAGATATGATGGGGTCATGGTTGAGGTTGTAAGCCAAGTTTCATGAAAGGGGTCGAGCATCCAACATGGGCTCTTCAACAGGTGGAAAAAAATATAATCTAAAGAAAAAAAAATTATAGTGGAAACAATCAAATATGCTATGTATATTTAGATTACAGGGTGGAAATAATAACTGGATTTTCAAGGATTAGATTTTAGCAAAATATATAAGTTAGTGTGTCATATTTAGTTTACTTTTTGGCTGTTTTTTGTTCTTTCTTGGATCCTTTCTTTTTGAATTATCTTGTTAACTGAGGAGGGATGTCATATATCGTATCTAGTCTAGTGATTCTTTTGACGAATCCTTTGTGATTTATATAGAATCCCATGGGATTTATACAAAATCCCATGGGATTATACAGAATCACATGGGATTTATACAGATTACCCATGAGATCAAACATAATATAAGTAACAAACATTATATATTCAAAGTAAACAAGATATATTCAAAGTGAACAATAATTTTCTCATAACATTACACAACAAAATAAAATATCAAGTGATTTTGTACTTATATTTTATATAAAGTAAAATGAAAACCCATGGGTTTATCTGAATCCCATGTGATTCTCTTTAATCCTTGTGATTCATATAGAATTTCATGTGGTCCATACAAAATCTTATGAGATTCTTTGATGAATCACTTGTAATTCATAAAGATTACCATGTGATTCATACAGAACCCATGGGATTACAGATGAATCACATAAAGATACTTCGTCAAGTATCTTTATAGAACACATAAGATTCTATATGAATTCCAATGGATCGAGATAAAATCACATAAGATTCTCTATAACAACATACAACTTTTTAATAAAGAGATTTCAAGAGCTCATTTCAACAATCATATAAAAACATCCACCCTTAAAAGTTGTGACATAAAAGTATAAAACAGTGATTTACTCATTTTTACAAATCACTCGTGATTTTTAAAATAACAAATCACAAGTGAATCTTTATAAATCCGTGGGATTTTTACGAATCCGTGGGATTTTTTTACGAATCCGTGGGATTTTTTTACTGAATACCGTTAGATTTTTCGGACGGAAATTTTGAAAAAAAAAAGTTCGTCATTTTACAAATCCCGTGGGATTTTTTTACGAATCCCGTGGGATTTTTCTGAACGGAAATTTTGAAAAAAAAATCGTCTTTTTACAAATTCCATGGGATTTTTTTACGAATCCCGTGGGATTTTTCTGGACGGAAATTTAAAAAAAAAAATTGTCGAAAGTATATAAAAGTGCATATCTATAGAAATGTGATTTAATTCTCGTCGCGATGGTGTATTTTTCGTAGCTTGAAGATTTACCGTTTGCAAGATATGTTGTTTTTTAAAAAAATGTGGAAAGTGAGTTTTTATATTAAATGAGCTAAAATGCCAATTTTGCCCTCTCTTTGTTATTTTTAGCTTCATTTCAGCCATTAGATGGAAAGTGAATGGATGGTTGAGATTGACTTATTTATTCTTTAAATAATACATGTTTTGCAAGGATGTCACCTCATTGTTATAATCCCTTGAAATCCAATAGCTTAAAGACATGTTACGATTCTTCCGAATCTAATAGCTTCATTAATTAAAATCCATTCAAATCCTTTCATAAATTAGTCTATTGGTACCTCTATAAAAGGCATTAAAAAAAAGTTAGTGATGCCCCTATATACGCTATGGTATGGGGCATGTCTGGTATCCACTACATGAACAAATATACATGAGTCCGAATTTCATTTCTAATTACTGGAGGTAAAAACAAACTATAGATGCCAAATTATTATTCTTATATATAATATTGCCCTAAAAATACTTAACATGTGATGTTGACAGGAAAATGTTAGTAGACAACGCATAACATTAATTATGTTATTAACCCCACGTGGATATGAACGTTCACGGTAACAACTTAGCAATTTAATTAAATATTACGCAATCAATAATTAGATACAATTTGTGTAAAGCACAAGTTCATAAGCCAATAATAAAAACATAATTAATACCAACCATTTAGCTATTAAATATTAGACACGATCGATGAATCGCACGGGTTGAATAAAGTCTCGTTAACTACAAACTTACAAATAATGACCACTCAGCTTAACAAACTTTAAAATTAAAGCTTGAATTGAACTCACACTTAATCTTGATCTCAAACTTGAACGATTTATAAAGAGGTTTATGACAATGATCTTTCAAAGCTAACTTTGAAAACTAAAAATAAAAAATTACGGCATACGGCCCGAAGCTTGGCCAACCTGCGCATTTCAATATATATGTCTCATAGTTAGCTTTTCTTTGAATATATGTGGTGTATAACTCTCAGCAATTCGAAAATTAGCCTTTCGTTGAATATATGTGGTGTATAACTCTCAGCAATTCGAAAAAGCAGTAACATTTAAGGCTTGAATTATGTCTCATAGTTAGCCTTTCGTTGAATATATGTGGTGTATAACTCTCAGCAATTCGAAAAAGCAGTAACATTTAAGGCTTGAATTATGTCTCATAGTTAGCCTTTCGTTGAATATATGTGGTGTATAACTCTCAGCAATTCGAAAAAGCAGTAACATTTAAGGCTTGAATTATGTCACACGATCTAAAAAAAGATAAGGCATGCTAACCAAGAAGTGAGTTACAACATAGATCATTCCAGGTTAGTACCCATCATCTCACTAACACCCCTACATCTTTTACTTATATATTACTGTTATGTTTATTCATTTATCCATGTGGGACAAAACCAAGCCCATGTCCTATTTTAAGTTTCTTGCTTGTTTACTACACCTAAATCTGAACCTCAACTCCAACAATGGTTTCTCATTTTGAAATTACACCCCAATTCATGTTTGGATCTAAATTAGGCAAATGACTATAAAATACCACATTTTTTACACATCATGTTTTGGATGCTATGATATGTCATAACTCATAAGTATTTGACAATATCATTTTCTTTTCTTTATAGGTTAACTAGGGGATTTGTTTTTAGCACACGATAATAAAAGAGCATAATTTTCATCTATTCGAATTTGTTATGTACATTACAATTTAGTTCCTTTGTTATATTTGGGTCCTAAGTCTTAATTAATAGTTTAGCACTATAAAATGTCATATATAGTTATGAGTTTGGTTCAATATGGATAAAATACACACACACACACACATATATATATATATATATATATATATATATATATATATATATATATATATATATATATATATATATATATATATATATAAAATCAAATAAACAATTCTCAATCATTCATTTTTTCATCAAAACAATAAAATAAACTTTCACCTTTATTTTTAAAAATTAAATATCTCACAAAACCATTGATCGTTAGACGAAACTAATCATATCATCATGACAAGCATAAAATTATCTTTAATTTTTCGACGATTTTTTTTTTCGACTTTTTTTGTAGGTTTAGGGTTTACGGTTAGCGTTTAGATGTTTAGGGTTTAGGCGGTTGACTTTTTTAGGTTAAGCTTTTTAGGGGTTAGAGGTTTAGGTTTATTACGGTTTAGCGGATAGGGTTTAGGTTTTTTTGGTTTAGCGGTTAGGGTTATAGGGGTTTAGGGTTTTTAGGGGTTTAAGGTTTTAAAGTTTTAGGGTTTAGGGGTCAGGGTTTTTTTTAAGGTTTAGGGGTTAGGGTTTTTAGGGTTTAGTGTTTGTAGTTTAGGGGTTGTGTTAACACAAAAGAGTATTTTTAAAATTTTCATTTATAGTGTAATATATCGAAACCTGCAAAAAACGATAAAAAATAAGTTTATTGAAAGTATACAATATTGGATCTTTATAGAAAGATAATTTTATTCTTGTCGCAATGGTATAATTAGTTTTATCTAACTATTAACGGTTTTTGAGATATTTAATTTTTAAATATAAAAGTGAAAGTGAATTTAATTAATTTGATAAAAAAAAGAATAGGTTGAGATTGATCCATTTGATCTTTAGTTTTGAGATATTATCCTTTTGTTTCTAATACCATGTTAAATAAAGATATAGAATTAAGTCATTCTTTATTCAACAATTCTTTTTCGCTTTAAGTGATTGACCAAGATTACCAAATATTCGAACATATTCGGGAAGATCTTTGGGCGTGGCACGCAAACATCTTGTCAACCCTACGAGGGCCCAAAGAAGATTAAACTCCAAATAAACTTGAAGGAACAAATTATATCTTGACTACGAGACTAACCCACAAACTTGCAACATTTCTCGAAACAACTCTTATGACTACCGCCACGATAGCGTTAAGTTGTTCCACGTAGTGCACTACATTCATGAAACGTATCCGGTATCTCAAGTCCGAGGATAACTATTCATGATTTACTTAATAACAATATCCATAAAGTAAAATCATGTAGTTGGGATAAGTCCTATATTCAATTCATTGAATATCATCTGAAATTGGTATGATTTCTCATCAATATACTTTTAAGTATATTCTACCAAATCACTCAGATTTGTCTTAATTTAACGATACTCCCATATCATTAATTGACAACGGACGATTTAGAATAAATAAATTTATTCACGGATTAAACATGCAAATATAGAATACAATATATTATAAAATCAAACATACCAAGTATTTGATTTATTATAACAATTGTTTAACATCCCTTATCCAAATACTAAATAAATCAATGCATGAAAATTCCAGTTGATGAATTATGCCTCAAGTAATGACAATTATACTTGTTGACAAGGCATAAATCAACCAACTTGATCTATCATAATTTTGAGAATACTTATTTCAAGAATTCAATTAGTGAAGTTCTTGTATGTGTGCATTCAACAATCCACATAATAATTCATAAAGTGTGTGACATCCTCTATCACCAATTTTATGACAATTTAAAGTTTCAAACATTTTAAAGTTTAAAGTATTCTTATTCTTTTAATGTATAATGCAACTGCGCTCTTAGTAGCACAACTAGTTCACATGGCCATTAACAAGGATGAAATCCTACCATCACTAGTATTGAGTGTCATCTCAATTAAACCAGCATCATTGTATACAAACAACAATATGCTCATTAAAACTCCGTAAACTTTAATATCTTATTGTGTAATGTTTGATGTCTTCCAAACTTTCAAGTTGGTAGTTGATGACAATTTGCACAACAATTGACATATTGTTCATCCATAGAATCTAGGAGCAATTCCAGACAGAGGATGTAATTCTATTTGAATATTCATTACACAAGTTATCTAATAACTTTTAGTTAGATATCAATGTTGTCAAATCACTTCTTATTCAAGAATGATACAACAATTTTAATGCACAACATGACGTACATGATCAATCTACATGTCAAACTTAGATTTCATTCATGTTCTATCTTGTCAAAAGATATTTATCCATATATCATGTTTTATTAGAATCATTTATTTTATAGCACATGTTTATTAATAATAAACATATATTTCAACGTTGTATGTTTTCATTCTTAAATCTTACAAGTGAAGTTTCATTCCAATCTAAGACTTAACATTTAGCTTACAAGGAATGTTACTTCCTATATGTTATACAACATATAAGATTTAAAATCTTAACATAATACTTCCACTAGCTTTCAGGAATACTTAAAATTTATCTTATTTCAATTATAATCAAAACTATGATTTAATATTTAAACATAAGAATAATTTCATAGATGTATTCATTTATCCACTCATGAATTATTGCACTTCGTACACTTCCAAAGATTATATGAACTCAAAAAACCTTTCGATTACTTACCGTCCTCGCTCAAGTAATTTCTCAAGAAAGAGTTTTGATATTCCATTGTCATATTTCATATTAATGAAAACAAGTATGACAATTATCATCTTTATATATTTAATGTATCTAGAAAGAATATTCAATCACAATTAATTGCTTAAGTATGATTAATAATCTTGTCATAAAACATGCATTAAATATGTATACAATTTTGTCCATAAAATTTCTACATAGAGATTTAAACCAATAGGTTTTCCATCTCTTTGAAGAAACTTATCTTCATTCTCTAGTCTAACTATTAAGATAAACCAAATTTCCAAAATTGATTATCTTTATGGACATCATCTTTAACATTCATAGTATGAGTAATTTACCCAATTCAATATTTGGTAATCCATCATAATGATTATCAGGTTTACTATAATCTTGTAACTCATGTTTTTCTTGCAGATCTATTAATGAAAATTCCATCATCTTGATGTTAACATTTCATATCTAGCCTCATCATGATATTTACTAGTGTATTTAAGAAGATTATGTATCTTGTAATTTTATCTTTCAAGATAAAAAAAAACTTCCACTTGCCTTTTGTAATATATAGACTATCTATGTATACTTAGCAATTAGAGCAAAACTACATTGTTCTCTTTTTGGGACATTACAAATACACATTGATAATTCCCGACTTTAGTTTGTTAATAACCTATTCATAAGTAGTTTAACAAATTCAGAATCTTCAATTTTAAAACTTAATTTGATTCATCACATTCCATAATATAATGGTATTTTATTAATCTTCTAGGTTGGAGTCATATTGAGTATATACAATCCATACTCAATTTTTTAACCTTTTTACTTTTTAAGAAAGAAGTTATGGTTATCTTGAATCAAACAAATCAAATAAAGTTTGATTCTCCT
Organism: Chrysanthemum lavandulifolium; assembly: GCA_022545495.1. Classification (NCBI taxonomy): domain Eukaryota; kingdom Viridiplantae; phylum Streptophyta; class Magnoliopsida; order Asterales; family Asteraceae; genus Chrysanthemum; species Chrysanthemum lavandulifolium. The sequence goes on from CM040244.1 coordinate 52,216,910, forward strand.
AACTGAACATACCATCAACTTGTGGTATTTATTAGAATTAATATTGTAATACAATCTAACAATATACAAGATAAACATATTCCTTTTGGCTTACCTATTTACCAACTAAGTCAACTTAATGTTATTATAGACTTTTCAAGCCAATTGCATGCTTTATAACACAAGTACTCTTTAACCAAGTCACTTCAAATCCATGTCTCATCAAGAAAACATAAATTGTTATAATCCCATTATATGTTATAAATCATTGATCAACTCAATGACTTCTTGTATATGTCTTAATTAAAAAACATAACAAGTTAACGTCTTACTTTATTATAAGTCTTAAAAGACTTTATGTTTATGTCTTTACAATGAATCATAAACATGTTTAACTAAAGTAATTATGAACACAACTCTTGGCTTCAATAGTAATTTCAAGTTATTTTACTTACTTCACAATAATGTAGGACTACATTATTTTTCATTTATGTCATTCCAAAATACATAAATAAACAAATTTAAGTAGTATTAGATTACTTCATTTATTTATGTCATTCTAGTAATACATAAATATTTAATTTGAAGTAGTCTTATATATCATTTTGACACATGTTCTAAATACTTGTCTAATTTAGAAACTGCAAATATGTCCATGTAAGGTCTGACTTCACATGGAGATTTACTTTGTTGTTGCAATCTCGCCAAGTTCTCACATGACGTAAATTGCAACACCAAGTGTTTCTTGAATTAGATATGTACAAGTCATATTAGAACGTTAATCTCTTACCTTGCAGTCAAGAGAATCCGTTAAATCATATACCTATATGTTGTACCTTGCACACAATATAGATTTCTCCCACTTGTGCATGGAACAACATCATGTAGCAGATAAACAACACGACATATGTTTGTTTATGTGACTAATATGATTGTGTCATTGATATTAGCATAACTAGTAGATGTAGAACCACTTCATTGTCTAATAAAGAAACGTACATGACTGTCCTTGAAAACATAAGTGTCTACAAGTGGAAAGTAATTATCTTAAGACATTTAGAGATAATCTGGGTTACTACCAAGATGACAAAGCATGTAACTCTCACTGAATTAGAGATCATTACATTAATTTCTTATTCAGTAATAAGAACACAATACTCCCACTTGGATTTGACAACATTGTAAGTGTTTCATTAACCAGTGAAAGAAAATAGTGTTCTATTTACTTCCGTACACCTTTGAGAAAGTCCATACATAACAATTACTTATGTACTAAAAGAGTGTATTCTACTATGTAGATGATAAATTATCCATCAATGCTATTAACTTGAAAATTTGGGCATGCAATTTCTTTCTTAATAGTTATACTATTCCAACAATTTGTAAGTAGTACTTTTAAATTGTTAAAGCACAACAACTAGATAAAATATGCAAGTTTGTCTTTTACCAATTTTTCAGTTAATTAGTCTAGCTTCTAATTTAATAACTCAGAAAATATGCAATTTTCTTAACTATTAAAATTTGCTTACGAGTTATATATTTAGAATTTAGACAATTCTAATTTGTCCTATCATACCTTTCTCATTCATGAAAAAGAATATGATTGAATCTCACTCTTTCTTATGAAAAGAGGACTAGGTTTATTCTTTTAGCAAAGTTGACTCTACAAAAAAACCCTTGCACGTGTAGATCAATTTACCAATACAAGAATAACCTACGTTTACGGTTTAATATTGCATTAATACATTTAAAGAATTTTCAAAATTCAATTTCAGTATTTTCGATAATTAAACTTTTCAAGAAAATAAAATACCCAAGGTAATATTCATATAACCATAGAATTTTCTCGAAAAATAGGATCCAAATTATCATAGTTCCATTACAACAGTTGATCTGCTAGTAACGAAAGCACATAATAAGGTAATCTGTCGAACAATAATTGGCAAACATTTTTCAATTCCTAGATCATTATGGGGTTTACTTTTTCCAACGCTATTGCTAATGTAAACATGTTTTATCCCATCTTGTGCCTTGAGTCCAGGTCTCACTTACTACTAAATTTAAGTCGTCTAAATTAAAGAACTGCAAATATGTCCATGCAAGGTCTGACTTCACATGAAGATTTACCTTTCCATCACAATCTCGCCAAGTTCACACATGACGTAAATTGCAACTTCGAGTGTTCCTTTAACTAGATGGCACTTAACTTAGTTTTAAAAGGGTACTAGTTTTGATTTATGGTGTCAAATCAAATATGTACGAAGAAGCATGCATACAACTTCGTATCAATAGTTTTTAATAAAAAAAAAAACTTTTATTAACCAATTCACAAAGATTAAATTATCAAAGTTTTGATTGAGGTATTGGTTTCGCCAATCAAGGAATTTACCTTTAATTATCATCCATTATATCGTACTTTTGCATAAGTCTAAAGACTTAGTGTTTCGGATAATTACCACAAAAGTGGCGCATGGAATTAAAGCTAATTCGCCCTTAAGATGATTTTGTACATTTATAGCCTACTTGGTAACTCCAATTTGACGCACAAAGAAGCGGAGAATTTGGTCAGCGCTGAAGCAATAACCTCCTTCTTTCGGGTCACAATTTAATGCGCTCCCATCCTTGTACCCCTCTTATAGTTTTTCAAAATTGGATGAGCCGTTCTCACTATTTGTACAAAAACCAACAATCAATTAAACTTATTGAAAATTTAACTCTTAAAAAGCAAATCAAATTTCACCATTGTTTAGTCCAATTTATTTTTCTATTTAAAATTACCTTTTGCTTAAAACTTGTCGCATAATAAACAAACAAGTAACAATAAAAAATAAACAACTAAAACAATGCGCATAACAAACAATTAATACGTAAACAAGTAGCCACATGCAACTTATTTGATAAAGCCTATTAATAATCAATATCTAGGTTAATTAACGATATATTAACTAGAGCTTTCACTCGCACAATTGAAAGTGAGCCACATACATCGACGAATCGATTGCGTAAGCCATAATTAAAATATACCAAATTGCACATAATTGATTCATTAATATTATTGAGGTATTCCCCAATTCAAGATTTATCAAAATAATAAACATGTGTATAAGACTTAACAATTAATTTTCGCATAACCAATCTTAACAATTAAATATATAACGACAATAATCCATGCCAAACATGCACGTTTTCATGTATTTAACATAACAATTATTCACGTTGTCACAAGATTGATAACGCTACACGCGTCGTTCGGGGTCAAAGGAACTTCATTTTCTTCGAGCAAGTTTTATAACACCCAAGGCAAGGAACCTAATCGTTGTAGTGTAGTATTAGGGTAAGCCACGGGTATTGATATCGTTCTCTAGGGGAATAGGAATGCTAGTGAGAAGTTACTACGCTAAGGTTGGGGGTTGAGGAAGATTATTTTTTATCTTTTTTATGTTTTTTAGGAAATGGAAAGGTACGAATCTCGGGGTTTGGATTTGGGGGTTGGTATTTCTACCGATTACTCTAATTATCTAATCTAAGGTGTATGTAGTCTATGTCTAATTATTGTGTGCTCGTATGATAGTTTAAAGATGTGTTCACTTAGGTTTTATTACTCCTTAATTATCTCCTATTGGTGGTTGAATTGTCACGTCCTTATTCTTAATCGCGTTGTGTGTCTAAAGTCGTAGGGTATGCGTTTATCCCTAACTCTTTGAACTTACCAAAGGGTCTCGTCTACAAAACCCACTAGGGATTATAAACTCTAACTCTAAGGCCTCTTTGGATGGTTTAGCCTACAACCGCCTAAGTGCTATAGCCTAAGGGTCACAAAGATTAATCAAGCATTAATTACACAACGAATGACCTATCGCATTACTAGATCATTAACAATTAAGATAAGAAACAACCAATCAATATTCAATAATTAAGTTTCATATTCCTAAGCAAACACACAAGTAAATTAGCGGACATGGAGAACATGCAAGCATACACACAAATAATCAAAGACATAATTGAATTAATGAAGTAAAACACTTATCTTGTTGTAAGATAGGGTTTGGAACCCTAAAATCTTGTACAAGACAGCCTTGGTTCGGTTTAGGTTTTTACTCCAAAAGACTACACACCAATACCGAAAAATTGGATTCTATATATAAGATTACATGTGCGACGGTGTCACCTTATGTTTTGTGACGTCGTCGGATCGCCGTCATTAGGGTTTCGTCTTGGCCACGTTAGTCTTGCGACGGCGTCACCTTGTGCTTGTGATGTCGTCCTCTTTAGCTTCGACCGTCGGATCAAATCTAGGCCGTCCGAGTTGCGACGGCCTACTCTTTTAAAGCCCGACACCGTCACTTGAAAATATGAAATTTGGCTTCGTGTCGTCACAAAATGCTCGACGGCGTCATAGCTAAGCGATGACGCCATCACCTTGTCTTTCAAAGACTTGAATTTCTCGATTCTTGACTTTGGCCATTTTCTTCAGATATCCGCGCTTTTCGTCCAAATAAGTGCCATTACAGAATTTGCCTTCAAGAGACCTAAAAGTGAAAAGGAACGATATTAAGTAATAACGGATACAAAAGTGATCAAATAAGGGCTTAAACGACCACTCAAAAGGTACATTTTAAAACCTTATCAAATATCCCTACACTTGGTATTTGCTTGTCCTCAAGCAAATGTGCTTTTAGCCAATTAATTTATAAGTTAGGGTCATGAAGCATTGGTTTAAAACAGTCCACAACACATATAAGCCCAAGAACGTCATAACAAGCACGAAATTACATACTAGCACCTCACATGGGGTGTTTGGATACTCACATCTCTCGGGTGTATATGAAATATAACAAATTGAAATGGAAGATTAAACACTCATTGACCGGTCCTAGTATATAGATTACCATAGGCTTGAGAATAGATCAAACCTCCATCGCTTTGGCGTAAGCACCTAGGAAAGACTATCAAAGAGGTCTTTAAAGGGTTGTAATGTTAGGCTTACGGTAGGAAATAAAGGGTTTGGTGGGATAAGCTATTTAGTGGTGGTAAGTCAAAAATCTTTTGTTACAAGCATCTGAAGAATGGCGTTGCTAAGCCAAGACTCGACACTCTAGACTCTAGCTAACTGAAACAAACAAACATAAATTTAAATGATAGATGTAGGATGGTAGCCCGTATTTTTTTTTTTTTTTTTTTTTTTTTTTTTTTTTTTTTCACTCTATATTTTTTTTCTTTTCTCTTTTCTATTTTTTTTCATTTTTTTTCCATACACTTTTACTCTACCATCCTCTACGGTAACATCAAAATGATAGGGATTCATAGGCACATCCCTACACTTGAGTTTTTATTTCTCTAACACTAATTTGACCCGAATTGAAAAGATCAAAACACTTGGGGTATGTTATTACGCAAATAAAGGAATTTAACGCCCTTCCAATTATTTTATAAACTTTAACTTTTCCCATGAATCCCAATCGTCCCAAAACAGTGTACAAAGGATATGACTCGACTTAGCAACTCATGCAAGCAACTAGATAATTGAACTAAGGGTTTGGGGTGATAACAATAATGCACTAAAAGTGAGTGCATACGTGGTAGGCTAAGGCGATTTGGGTGTATATTTGGGGTGGGGTGTAAACAATGCTCTTCATTGATATTCGGAAAACCGAAACATCACGAGAACCGCGAAAAGGATAGGCTCGAGGGGTTAACTAGGGTATCGTGTACTAAAGATGAGTACAACGCAAAGGGTGTGGGGGAATTACTCAACCGATGTGGAAGAAGTAATTATATTACGGGTATCAAACAAGGGTTATCCTAATGCCTCTTATCATTTAGTTATTCCTAACTACACAAGTGTAGTCTTACTAGCGATCTCGGGATGCATCACAAAACAAGTTCTAGAATCTAATATACTACCGGTTCACACTCTAAGCATTAAAGATGAATGCTTTAATTCCTACTAATCTAAGGGTGATCCTCACATTTTGGGTGGAATTTAGGTGGTAAAAGATTTTTGTGCTAGTCATGCAACTTCCTATCCGTGAGACGCTTTTGTTAAGACTAATGGCCTACTCCTATATGTCATAGAAAATTTCAAATTTGGTGCCAAAATTACCCTAACCGACATTTTCTCATGGTTTATTACACAAATACAATTGGACAAAGCAAATAATCAAGGATAAGCATAGTTTCAAAGTTCCGCTTTATTTTCCCTCCCTACACTTAAACCGAACATTGTCCCCAATGTTCCCGAAAGTATCAAAGTTATGATAATGGAAGGTAATTAAAGACGAAAGAAACTAGTACTCCCCGATTAGCTCGGTAGGATCCGTGTAAAGTAGTGGTTAAATCCTTTCCAAGAAGAATGTGCGTGAAAAGCTCCTTCCAATCTTTTGTTTCTTCTTCTTGATAAATAAAACCCGCACATTCAAGAAAACAAACGAAACCTTCGCGTAAAATCGGCGGTAATAATATATATAAGACTCTACTAAACTAAGATATAATGCTTCGAATGGATGTTTACTGCACTTTCGGAAAATTAAGACCGAAATTCCAAAATTCATAAGTAGCTCGAAAACGAGAAAAAATAATCATGTTTTACTCCTTCCGACGCCGTCAGTTGTAATCTAACACCGTCAGTTATCCCGACAAAACCGGTCTGATTTTGGAAAAATTCGGAAAATTTAGATCTTTAGAATCTGAAAACTTTATGCAAAACATCCATTATGACTCGATACAAGCATTTGACTCGAACAAACACACATATATATCTTTTAATGAATTGCTATTCTCATGTTTACGCTTTTTTGAAAACGTGTAATCCTCCTACACTTATCCTTTATGTAAAATACCTTTATATGCAATTAAAACGAGGTTAAAAACAAAATAAAGCATTTTTACAAATTTAAACATGAGAATAAACAATCAATAAAATATATACGACACTAACAAGCAAACAATTAAGAATGGGTTGCCTCCCACGAAGCGCTTTTTCTTTATTTAAGAGTCTTGTAGCAAGACTCGTAGTCGTGCCCTTACGTACCGATATAAGTAAGCTTATCCTTAACAATGTCATAAGGATCAAACTTATCATTTAGGTTCCTAGTAGTATGTTCGGTTCGATATGCCTTTTCAAACTTCTCTCCATCGGGATCATAGATTGTTATCCTAATGTGCCACTCTCCATTACCATCACTAGGTGGTCTATTCCAATCCCACTTATGTTTAGGCTTTTCAATTTTCCACCTATTCATGACAAGGTTGACGGGAAAACTTCTTAGGAACTCGGTCATCTTCCTAAATACTAAGGCGTCCTTGAATGGGTTCACTTCCATGTCCCTAGCCATCTCTTTTTCATGGAAGGTTGCTTTACTAGCAAAGGCTTCATCTAAGTAGAAAGGTCGGTGGGGACCTATGAGGTTCTTATCTATCCAAGGTCCATATCTAGAAGGCGTCCTATCCAACCTAATCTCGTGTGGGATTTCCTCTTCTTTGTAGTACGTATGTCTTTTGACATCGTAAATTGACCTAGCACTCCCCTCTCCTACCACTATCTTGGACATCTTACAATCGATGATGGCACTAGCGGTAGCTAAGAATCCTCTTCCTACAAGTAATGGGCATGTCGGGTCCTTATTCATGTCTAGCACATGAAAGTCGGCCAAAAGAGTCAACTCTCCTACGTGTACTACCATGTCTTTTATTATTCCTACCGGATGTGCAACACTACCGTCCGCTAGACCTAAGATGGTTTCCGTTGGTTCTATCTTACCTAAGTTAAGGCTTCTATGGAGGACAACGGAACAAGATTGATGCATGATCCTAAGTCGGCTAGAGCATCGAGAGGTTTGGAAGTTCCAAGCCTACACGGAAGAGTAAATGTACCAGATCGCCTAATTTCTTAGGTAAATTATTTCGCACAAAAGCGGACCCATGTTTTCCAAGTTTAAGTTCTAACTCATATTTTCTTTTAAAGCATTATAATAAGGTGCATGAGCTAAGACTTCAAGAACCGGTTTTCCCTGATTGAGTTCCTTGTACTCCTCCTCTAGACTAGGTTTGGGTTCTTGGTTGACGGGTTTCTCAAGAGTAGGTTCTACCAATGGTGCAGGGCCTTGGTACCTCATTTTGGATGGCTTGGAACCCTTTTTGATAGCATTTACTGAGTGAACCGTTGGGTGTGAGGGGCATGGATGTGCACTCTCCCATGGTGAACAAGAATATGAAGTTGACGAAATCGAATTCACTTTTGGGTTCTTTATAGTATCACTTGGGAGTGCTCCAATTTCCCGCTCATTAAAGGCTTTTAAGAGGGCATCAAGCTTGTTTGTCATCTCCCTTGTCTTCGCTTAAAATCGGCTTCAAGCTTAGTCAATCGAGTCTCTTGAGATGACTTGATGTGAAGACTTAGGATTTTCGTAGGAACTCATTAGGAATTTAACTTGATCTTTGATACGCTTACACGCCGCTGCTCGGGGTCAAAGGAACTTCCTTTCGTCGAGCAAGTTTTTCAACACCCCAGGCAAAGGAACCTAATCGTTGTAGTGTAGTATTAGGGTAAGCCACGGAATTGATATTGTTCTCTGGGAATAGGAATGCTAGTGAGAAGTTACTACGCTAAGGTTGGGGTTGAGGAAGATTATTTTTATCTTTTATGTTTTTAGAAAAGGAAAAGTACGAATCTCGGAGTTTGGATTTGGGGGTTGGTATTTCACCGATTACTCTACTTTTATCTAATTATCTAAACTAAGGTGGTGGTAGTCTATGTCTAATTATTGTGTGCTCGTATGATAGTTTAAAGATGTGTTTACTTAGGTTTTACTACTCCTTAATTATCTCCTATTGGTGGTTGAATTGTCACGTCCTTATTCCTAATTGCGTGTGTCTAAAGTTGTAGGGTATGCGTTTCTCCCTAACTCTTTGAAGTTACCAAAGGGTCTCGCCTACAAAACCCACTAGGGATGATAAACTCTAACTCTAAGGCCTCTTTGGATAGTTTAGCTTACAACAACTCAAAGTGTTATAACCTAAGGTTCACAAAGATTAATCAAGCATTATACACAACGAATGACCTATCGCATTACTAGATCATTAATCAACTAAGATAAGAAACAACCAATCAATATTCAATAATTAAGTTTCATATTCCTAAGCAAACACACAAGTAAATTAGCCGAACATGGAGAACATGCAAGCATACACACAAATAATTGAAGACATAATTAAATTAATGAAGTAAACAACTTATCTTGGTGTAAGATAGGGTTTAGAACCCTAAAATACGACATTGGTTTGGTTTAGGTTTTACTCCAAAAGTTTACCCAAAAGACTACTCTACAAAATTGAAAAATTGATTCTATATATAAGATTACATGTGCGACGCGTCCACCTTATGACTTGTGGCGCCGTCGTGTCGCCGCTCATTAGGGTTTCGTCTTGGCTGTTAATCTTGCGACGGAGTCACCTTATGTTTGTGACGCCGTCCTCTTTAGCTTCGGCGCCGTGCGGATTGAATCTAGGTCGTCGATTTGCGACGGCCTACTCTTTTAAAGCCCGACGCCGTCCTTCAAAACTAGCAATTTCTCTTCCGAGTCACAAATTCCTCCGACGGCGTCATAGACAAGCAGTGACGCTGTCCCTTGTAATTTAGCAACTTGAGTGTCTCGATTCTTGACTTTGGCCATTTTCTTCATATATCCACGCCTTTTCGTCCAAATAAGTGCCATTACACAGTTTGCCTTCAAGAGACCTAAAAGTGAAAAGGAACGATATTAAGCAATAACGGATACAAAGTGATCAAATAAGGGCTTAAAAGACCCATCAAAAGGTACATTTAAAACCTTATCAAATATCCCTACACTTGGTATTTGCTTGTCCTCAAGCAAATGTGCTTTTAGCCAATTAATTTATAAGTTAGGGGTCATGAAGCATTGGTTTAAAACAGTCCACAACACATATAAGCCCCAAGAAAGTCATAACAAGCACGGAAATTACATACTAGCACCTCACATGGGGTGTTTGGATACTCGCATCTCTCGGTGTATATGAAATATAACAAATTGGAAATGGAAGATAAACACTCATTAACCAGTCCTAGTACATAGATTACCATAGGCTTGAGAATAGATCAAACCTCTATTGCTTTGGCGTAAGCACCTAGGAAAGACTATCAAAGAGGTCTTGAAAGGGTTGTAACGTTAGGCTTATGGTAGGGAAACAAAAGGGTTTGGTGGGATAGGCTTTTTAGTGGTGGCAAGTCAAAAATCTCAATGTTACATGCATACGAAGAATGGCATTGCTAAGCCAAGACTCGACACTCTAAACTCTAGATAACCAAATAAACAAACATAAATTTAAAGATAGATGTAGGATGGTAGCAGTATATATATATATATATATATATATATATATATATATTTAACACTCTATTTTTTTCTTTTTTTTTCTTTTTTTTTCGATTTTTTTAATACACTTTTACTCTACCATCCTCTACGATAACATCAAAGTGTAAGCTCCATGGAAAATTTCAATGTACTTAACGCTTTAATGTATAGAAATTAAACACGATCTATTTCGTCATGAAATTTTCTAAACATCACATTTGCATATAATTTGGCATATGCATGATCAACGCAGCTTGAGCGTTCATAAAAGATACCGTTGTGATCTAAATAAATTTCCCACTATCTTGATAATCCTAAAATACGTAATGAATACGTAAAATTTGTAAAATTACAATTTAAATATAACAAAATATATAAAATTAGTATTGGGCCTCGGAACTCATTGGACTTTATACCACTTCACCACTCAACCCGACACGTTAATGGGCCTTATAACCGGATCAAGCCCACACTATATTTTTTATTTGGGCCAACTTAATCACCCTAGCCCAACATAGTGCTATCCTCTTTGGGCTTAGTATTTTGTACTCAAACAAACCCGAGCCCAAATCATTGATTTCTCTTGGGCCTAGCTACTCTAGCCCAACACCCACAAAGACTAGCAAATTTGCAAACATTGGTATTGTGATTTCGGTTGGTGAACTAGTAACTAGACGAGAACCAAAAGCAAGAAATAAACTAGCAAAATGCATCAACTAGAGAAAATGAAAATTCTCTTTTGTGTCCCCAAATGTTGCGTATGAAAGTGAACAAGGAGACAAGCCACCTAACCAATAAAATAACACCCTAAGTTACTACATAATACTACCCTAACCCATTTTGACCAACTTGACTTCCTAACCATTGGATAACATGTTCCCTAAGCAAGAGCTTGAAGTTGACTAGACATTTGCATGCCCATAAGCCTTGGGCGCCATCACTCCCACGCATGGAAACTTACCTCAAACATGACCAAATACAATATAACATGTGACTAATAAGCCTAGAATTAGGAAGGCTACGAGTAAAATATTAAGAAAGCCATGCTCATCTTCTCTTTATAACCTCCTCAACACTTAGCAAAATCTCAAAAGATATCTCACAACAAACTCTCAAAACAATCACATTTATCCCACCATTCGTCCAATTGTGGTGTATCGAAGGAAAACTAAGGAAACAACCAAGGAGTTTTGGGTATTAGCACTAGAGAATAAGGGTTAAAGCTAGGAGAAAACTTGGGTTAAGATCGGTTTAGTTTTCTTGGCATCTCACTTCTTGTCCGAGTTCCCACACCACTCTCACCTTTGTAAGTACATCAACTTGTTTCGACTCATTATGATAATGATAGATTACATAACATACTTAGCTCATTTCAAGTAGTGTTGCGTTAAAATGAAAAACATATCGAAACTTCGTTAAAATTCTTAACTAGGTAACTTAACAACATAACTTGAAATGAACTCTCGTGCCATGTTCGTTTGATTATGAGTCATGTTTGTTTAAGTAAAACTTGTTTTGTCACTTGAAAACCATGGCACAAATGCATGACTAGCTTGAGAAGAAGTAGAAATGGAAACAAGAAAATGAAACCATGCATGTCTCGACATCACAAGAGCATGTATACAAAATATTAACACTAGAACCTCACAATATATAGCATTAAACGTGGGATAAAACACAAAAAGCGAGCCTAGCTCGGTTGGTTTGGTGCGTGTTGTCTTGGGCGAGTGATCCTTGGTTCGATTCTCACTTGTGGCACTTTTCTTTTTCCTTCTTTTTATAACTTTCACGGTTTGGCAAACCATACCCTCCACTTCAATAAAACTTATAACTAAAGAAAGTGTCAAAAGTATAGGCAAGTTTAAGTCTTAAAAGTGTTTTGCAAAACAGATTTTACAAGGGACTAAAAGTGTCAAATCTGGAAACTTTGAGCATGAGATATTTATGGGTACAAAGTGTCATTTTCTAAAAGTGTAGGGACTAAACTTGTACTTTTGTAACTCGAGGGTAAAAGTGTAAATTTGGGAAAAGTTTAGCAAAACTTATGATTTCATAATAGCCTCGTAAAATGAGTATTTTTGATCACATGAGCGTAATATTTTGAATAATGATAAACTTATTTCATGTATAAATATATATGTAAATATATATTTATTAGAAAATAACTAAGTATATGTAAAATATACTTATTTTGATAAAACACTCGGGAATCTAAATACGTTAAAATACCCAACGAATTTACTAAGATCACAACGGGGAACATTTCACTTATGCGTAAGTGAGGATCACTAGTTAAGACAATGTAGCATGTAAATTAACTTAAAACGTTAATCACGATCGCACACTATTGGATTGGACAATCCAATGATCTATTGAATAAGAATATTCAATGCTCTATTATTTTGGTCATGAACCAAAATGCTCATTCTTGAGACTCGCCATCTCATCATTTTAGGTTTCGAGTTGGAACCTCCGCTACATTGTGCTTGATCTTTTTGTGCGTGTGCATTATCATCAAGGTGAGTTCATAGCCTCGCTTTTACTTTATTTTTGCAAACCCGCGAGGAGATACATGCTCTAAACTAGAACACAAGGTTTTTCATAAATGCTTGATCCTCTTGATTATTGGTACTTGCCTAAGTTGTTAGCCACAAGTCCCCGATCATGAACCATTAGTCACCGCGAGTGAGCGTAGATATCGTGAATAGTACTATGGGGATTAACGAACCCGTTTCGGTTATAGAGAAATAACCGGGCGCACCATATCAATTTCTTTAGGTAATTGGCTATTACCTCCTTTGGGGCATACTTACGTACTGTTGGTAATTCGGTGTATGCGGTTGAGTCTTGGTTTCATGAGCTTAGCGCATAATAATCTGTGATTTTCTTATGATATTGTTAGTTTACAATGATCATGATCTTATACTTGTGTTCAACTTATTTTAAACCTATGGACTTCACTCAACAATTTTGTTGACCTTTTAAGCATGTTATCTCGGTAATCGGTGAAGATTATGACCAAGGTGCGGAGCGGGCATGGCAAGGCTTATCCGGTGGTGTAAAACATAAAGTTATCATTTCTTTCAAACTCATGATCTTTCTTTTGGGAAAAACACTTGATCTATTTACAATATTTTGTAACAAACTATGAGTTTTCGATGAATGATAACTATTTTAATAAAACGTCTCTTCGAGTCGTTTTCTATAATTATTGACTATGATCTCCATTCAAGTAACACCGAATTAGTCTTCCATGTCATTAAGATTTTCGGGGTGTTACAGATTGGTATCGAGCCAAGGTTATAGAGAACCAAAGAGTTTTTCAAAACATTTGGACTATAACCGCACTTTTAAAACGGGACTATTTTACACCACCGCCTTACGCCCTTCCGTGACCGCTCTATGCATTAGGATTGATGCATCACTAGATCATAAGTAAATTGCATTCATTTTAGTTAGGCATGGAGATTTGCTTGGCAAATATGTGTAGCTAACTAAAATAATTATATTATTTGGCATTTACTTACATTAATTTATGGGTTGTTACAGATACCATGTCTGCATCCCACCCAGTTGTTACGTCCTCGAGACAAGAGATGGAAGATACCATGTCCTCTACGATTGTCACTATGCCACTCATCCCGTCTGTCATACCAACTCTTTGTTTGGACGAAACCGAACCTTTGAGGAAGGTGAAGTTGCAGAACTCCTCTTGCTCCAACTATGACCGCTCATCCTCAAGAGTACAATGCTTTTGCTTCCATGACCCTAGATCGATTACTATGAGTCGCAACAATGGCTACACTTGAGATGTTCTTTGTGGATGATGGATCATCAAGTCATCGAGAGCACCGACTACGCTTCATCGATTCTTACGGATCATCTTCCCGAGCTATCCGTCGTCGTCGACGTAGGATCCGTGTTCTTAAGCCATATGAACTGAGCCGTTTGGGGTACCTTATAGGCGCATCCTAAAGGTAAGACCTTCAAACTCACCGCTAGGAAGCGTGTGCGATCCATCACTATGACTCATGTGATGCCACCACTCGATCATCATCATCGGTCACCACCCGCTTCGGTCATCACCGGTTTCACTGCTTGTTCCACCCACGCTACTTCACCACCACTTGCCACCTCACCGTGTTCTACCATCGGACCACTCATTTCTGTTTCATCACCACCTACAGCATCACCTCCTTTGGACACTTTTAGTGAGCCACTTTTACCGCTTTGCATCAAGTGCTATTCACCATCACCATCGATCCCGACATGCCTACTCGAGTGGATAATGAGACCGGACCAAGGAAGAAATCCGGTGCTAGGCGATGGTCATTCTTGATACCTTTACTTGACGTTGGAGAGAAGAGGAGGAGCACCTAGTTCGTTCGAGCTTGGAGAAAGCTCAACTCTGCATCGGCTCAGATTACGCACATTACGGTGAACCGGTACACCACACTATCCCCACAGTGGCTACGAGACTTATCGAGCACGAAGACCGGTTGAGTGAGCTCATGGCACATTATGATGAGATTCCACCGGTTAGGATAGAGAGCTTGGAGGAAGAAGTCGAAAACCTCGTGATAGGTCGCTACTCCATTGAGATTGTGTTTGATATGATGAGTACCCAGTTGTGGAGGCGAGAGGGCCGTTAACCGATTGACTCGAGGTTGGAGACTACTATCCGAGATGCTAGTACTTTGAGAGAGCGCCTTAGGTCGAGAGAGTCCCGCATCACGAACTTGCATCCGCTCATGCTCACTTTGCTATTCTAGGAGGAGAGGATTGATGACCTCGAGGCGAGAGATCGAGCCCGTGAGCGGCAGATCCGAGACTTGACATCCATGGTTGAGGAGATTCGTCGTCGTCGGGATGACGCGCCGGAGATGCGTAAATCCTAGTCATCTTTATCTTAGTATGTATCATAAAGCCGCCATATGAGGCATTAAGGCTTGTATCTTTTGGTTTGTAACCTTGGAACAAGAATTATGATGATGTAACCTATGGTTGTGAACAATACTATGTAATGATGTATTCCATGTATCCTATGGTTGTATTTCTTATATTCGATGTTATGATATTATTCCTCGGTAATGTATGCCGAACCGATCCTTATGTCCTTATACATATATTATGATTTGTTGAGAAAATCATATTTCAATTGTTGTTCATATCAATATCATATCATTAATTTAAAGTGGTGATCTTGACTATTATGATATTTATAATATGTAATCGGTTTATCATCGATCGATAATTTCTTAATCTTGGTATTTATTCTTGGAAATTTTAGAAAATGGTCAAGAAGAAAGCTACCTCATCCACCATCACTCCATGACTATTCAAAAATGGTCATTGAAAGTGTTAGCGCAACTATAGCACAACATGTCACCGATCTTGCTAGAGCCGGTGAGCAGCGTTGAAGTGAGCAATTGCCCAAGAGGCACGTGAAGTTGAAATTGCAAGGCAAGCGGAGATTGCAAAAGAGGTGAGATCGCAAGAGGCAGTGAGATCGCAAGAGAAGCCGAAATTGCAAGAGAAGGCGAGAACGCCCGAATTGCTCGAGAGGTGAAGGCGGCGTGTCGCTCAAGCAACACGTGAGGTGAAGTCGCTCGCATTCTTGAAGAGAATCGTGCCACGAAGGCGCGTCTTGTTGAAATGGCAAACTCAAATGCAACTAACACTCCAACAAATCAAAGTGAGTCCACCGTAACTCATGAGTGTAGTTACAAAGAGTTCATGAGCTATGCAAGCCGACATTCTTCAAGGGCATGAAGGTGCTATTGGTTTACTTCATTGGTTTGAGAGAACCGAGGGCGTATTTACGCTAAGTGATTTGCACGAGATGATTGCAAAGTCAAGTTTGCATGTTGGAACTTTGTTAGAAGATGCGTTATCTTGGTGGAAAGGCCATGCTCAACCAATTGGAATGGAAGAAGCTTGTAAGATTTCATGGTCGGATCTGAAACAACTGTTAATGAAACAAGTATTGCGAGAACCGAGATCAAGAAACTCGAAGATGAGTATTACCACTTGGTCGCTAAAGGTAATGATCTCAAGACATACTTCAAGAGATTCCATGAGTGAGAGCTCTATGTCCTCATCTGTTTCCCACCAATGAAAAGCTTTTGGAAGCTTTGATCGGAGGTTTACCTCGAGCATCGAAGGAGATGTCATCGCTTGAATCCAAAAGCTGATTGAAGAAGTTGTCATTGTATCCCACCGCCTTATGGAACCAATACTAAAGCTTGCAAATGCACAAGGCTCAAGTGACAACAAAAGAAAGCTTGATGATCGAAAACCTCAAATTCCAACCACCATCGGTCCAACAACAACAATCGGAACAACAACAACCAATATCACCGCAGCGAAACCAACATCACAATCGGCAAAACCGAAGGCAAGAAGCCGCAAGGGCTTATCTTGCACCCACTTTGGAAAAGGGTATGTAGGACCACATCCCGATTAACGGTGTTTGATGCACCATTACGGACCTTGTCTTGTGAAGTGCGATAAGTGCAACAAGGTAGGTCATCAAGGTAAGCATTGCCGAAACCACGGAAGAGGCAACACTATGACAAACATGAACTGCTATGGATGTGGAGAAAAAGGTCATTTCAAGAGTCAATGCCCAAAGTTAAATGTCGTTCAAACAAACAATGCGCGTGCAAGAGTGTACATGCTAGGAGATGGAGATGCACCGTTGAACCACGACATTGTGGCGGTGCGTATTCTCTTAACAATCATTCGCAAAAATCTTGTTTGATTACGGGCGGATAAGAGTTTTGTATCTACTACTTTTGCACCATTACTTGAAATATCCCCAATCGCCTTAGATACAACTTATGAGATAGAACTTGCCGATGGGAAAATAATAGGAACCAACACCGTAATCCGTAATTGTCCTATTCTATTACAAGATCACTCGTTCCTCATAGATCTTTTGCCAATCAAACTTGGAAGTTTCGATGTCGTAATTGGCATGGATTGGTTGTCCAAACACCGTGCTAGGATTGTTTGTGACGAGAAAACCGTTCATATCCCGATCAACGGTGAAACCTTAGTCATCCAAGGAGATCAAAGTAGAAAGTACTTAAGTATCATATCTGTGCGAAATCAATAAAGTACATGGAAAAAGGATGTTATGCCTTCTTAGCTCAAGTAACGGAAAAGAAGTCGGAAGAGAAGCGACTAGAGGATGTACACAGTAATCAAGGAATTTCTGAGGTGTTTCGGAAGATTTGCACGGACTCCCACCGCTCGACAAGTCGAATTTCAAATCGATCTTATTCACGGAGCTACTCACATGCACGAGCACCGTCTTGTTTAGCGCCCTCGAAATGCAAGAGTTATCCAAACAACTAGAAGAGCTATCGAGAAAGGATTCATTAGACCAAGTTCCTCACCACAGGGAGCACCGGTATTATTCGTTAAGAAGAAAGATGGATCATTCGGATGTGTATCGATTATAGAGAATTGAACAAGCTCACAATCAAAACCGCTATCCCTTACCAAGAATCGATGACTGTTTGATCGGTTACAAGGCTCGAGTGTATACTCGAAGATTGATTTAAGATCCGGATATCATCGATTCTGGGTAAGAGAAGAAGATATACCCAAGACCGCATTTAGAACTCGATATGGCCATTATGAATTCCAAGTAATGCCATTCGGTTTAACTAATACACTGTTGTATTTATGGACCTCATGAATAGAGTCTGCAAACCATATCTGGATAAATTAGTCATTGTGTTCATCGACGATATTCTTATCTACTCGTAATAAAGAAGAACATGCGGAACATCGAAGACCATCACGAAGTTACTCAAGGATGAAAAATTATGCATAAAGTTTTCCAAGTGTGACTTTTGGATTGAGACAGGTCAATTTCTTGGTCATGTGATCGACAGGGAAGGAATCCATGTGGATCCCGCAAAGATTGAATCATAAGAATTGGCGGTGCCACTAACCCCACCGAAATTCGTCAATTCTTAGGACTTCTTGGTTATTATCGAAGATTCATCGAAGGTTTCTCGAAAATAGCTAAACCATTGACCGAGTTAACCCGAAAACGAAGAAATTCGAATGGGGAGGCGATCAAGAATCGACTTTTCAACTCCTAAAGAACAAACTTTGCGAAGCACCTATCTTGGCACTACCGGAAGGAGCCGAAGATTTTGTAGTATATTGTGATGCTTCACACATGGGTTTAGGCGTTGTTCTCATGCAAAGGAACAAGGTGATTGCTTATGCGTCACGACAACTCAAAACTCATGAGAAGAATTATACTACTCACGATCTAGAACTTGGCGCCGTGGTATTTGCACTCAAATTATGGAGACATTATCATGCGGAACCAAATGTATAGTGTACACCGATCACAAAAGTCTTCAACACATCTTAGATCAAAAGGAATTGAATATCGTCAACGTCGGCTGGCTCGAATGCTTAGTGATTATGATTGCGAGATCCGTTATCATCTGGAAGGCAAGCGTTGTTGCCGATGCCTTGAGCGAAAAAGATCGCCCTAAGCCACTTAGAGTGAGATCATTGGGAATGGTAATCAATTCACCCTACCATCGAAAATTCTTGAAGCTCGGATCGAAGCCCTTAAGGAAGAAAATAGGCGAATGAGAAGATTTATGGCATCTTGGGAGAATGAGAATGGATTTGTGAAGAGATCGGACGGAACGCTATGTTTCAAGAATCGAAGTTGGATTCCACTCTTTGGAGGTATCCGAGAACTCATCATGCATGAATCACATAAATCGAGTATTCCATACATCCCGGTCCCAACAAGATGTATCAAGATCTAAAGCTTTTGTCTTGGTGGCCTAATATGAAGGTGATATCATTGTATCGCCATAAATGTTTGACATGCTTGAAAGTTAAAGTTGAACATCAAAAGCCATCTGGATTGTTAACTCAACCGAACTTCCTATGTGGAAATGGGAAAGAATCACAATGGACTTCATCACAAAGTTGCCAAAAACTTCTAATGGTTTTGACACCATTTGGGTTATTGTGACCGTCTTACAAAGTCCGCTCATTTCTTGCCAATCAAGGAGAACGATGAGATGATTACACTCGCTAGGCGTACATCAAAGAGATTGTTTCTCGTCACGGTGTACCAATCTCTATCATATCGACCGTGATAGCCGATTCACCTCAAGATTTTGGCAAACGCTTCAAAGAGCCATGGGTACCAACTTAGATATGAGTACTGCGTACCATCCTCAAACAGATGGACAAAGTGAAAGAACGATCCAACTACGGAAGACATGCTAAGAGCATGTGTGATTGATTCGGAAAAGGATGGGATAAGCACTTACCTCTGGTGAATTCTCTTACAATAACAGTTATCACGCCACATTAAAGCTGCTCCTTTTGAAGCACTCTATGGAAGAAAATGCCGATCGCCCGGTTCTTTGGGCGGAAGTTGGAGAAGTACAACTTACAGGCCCCGAAATTGTCAAGAGACAACAGAAAAGATAATGCAAATTCGGCAAAGATTGCAAGCGACTCGAGATAGACAAAAGAGCTACGCAGATGTTCGAAGAAAACCAATGGAATTCCAAGTCGGAGACCGTGTAATGCTCAAAGTATCACCACAGAAAGGGATGGTCGATTTGGAAAACGAGGAAAGCTCAAACCTCGATCGTCGGACCATTCAAAATTCTTCAAAGAATTGGTCGATGGCATATAAACTTGATCTTCGAAGAACTTAGCCGAGTACATGACACGTTCCATGTCTCAAATCTTAAGTGTCTTTCGGATGAAACTCTAGTCGTACCACTCAAGGACATCCACTCAATGACAAACTTAGCTTTGTCGAAGAACCCGTCGAGATCATGGACGGAGAAGTTAAGAGGCTTAAGCAAAGCCGCATTCCTATCGTTAAAGTTCGATGGAATCATAAGAAACGAGTGCGAGTTCACACAGGGAGCGCGAGGATGTAATGCGTTCAAGTATCCCCACTGTTCATCTAGATCACCCATGACCTCCTCTGCGAGTTTAACCGCGGGACGCAGTTCTCTTAAGGGTAGGTCTTGTAAGCTCCGGAAAATTTCAATGTACTTAACGCTTTAAATCGAAATTAAACACGATCTATTTCGTCATGAAATTTTCTAAACATCACATTTGCATATAATTTGGCATATGCATGATCAACGCAGACAGCGTTCATAAAAGATACCGTTGTGATCTAAATAAATTTCCCACTATCTTGATAATCCTAAAATACGTAATGAATACGTAAAATTTGTAAAATTACAATTTAAATATAACAAAATATATAAAATTAGTATTGGGCCTCGGAACTCATTGGACTTTATACCACTTCACCACTCAACCCGACTCGTTAATGGGCCTTGTAACGGGCCAAGCCCACACTATATTTTTTATTTGGGCCAACGTTAATCACCCTAGCCCAACATAGTGCTATCCTCTTTTTGGGCTTAGTCTTTTGTACTCAAACAAACCCGAGCCCAAATCATTGATTTCTCTTGGGCCTAGCTACCGAGCCCAACACCCACAAAGACTAGCAAATTTGCAAACATTGGTATTGTGATTTCGGTTGGTGAACTAGTAACTAGGCGAGAACCAAAAGCAAGAAATAAACTAGCAAAATGCATCAACTAGAAAATGAAAATTCTCTTTTTGTGTCCCCAAATGTTGCGTATGAGAGTGAACAAGGAGACAAGCCACCCTAACCAATAAAATAACACCCTAAGTTACTACATAATACTACCCTAACCCATTTTGACCAACTTGACTTCCTTAACCATTGGATAACATGTTCCCTAAGCAAGAGCTTGAAGTTGACTAGACATTTGCATGCCCATAAGCCTTGGCTGCCATCACTCCCACGCATGGAAACTTACCTCAAACATGACCAAATACAATATAACATGTGACTAATAAGCCTAGAATTAGGAAGGCTACGAGTAAAATATTAAGAAAGCCATGCTCATCTTCTCTTTATAACCTCCTCAACACTTAGCAAAATCTCAAAAGATATCTCACAACAAACTCTCAAAACAATCACATTTATCCCACCATTCGTCCACT
The DNA here is from genome assembly GCA_022545495.1 of Chrysanthemum lavandulifolium. Lineage (NCBI taxonomy): Eukaryota > Viridiplantae > Streptophyta > Magnoliopsida > Asterales > Asteraceae > Chrysanthemum > Chrysanthemum lavandulifolium. Next base: position 52,238,326 of record CM040244.1, read on the forward strand.
GTGGTGTATCGAAGGAAAACTAAGGAAACAACCGAAGGAGTTTTGGGTATTAGCACTAGAGAATAAGGGTTAAAGCTAGGAGAAAACTTGGGTTAAGATCGGTTTAGTTTTCTTGGCATCTCACTTCTTGTCCGAGTTCCACACCTCTCACCTTTGTAAGTACATCAACTTGTTTCGACTCATTATGATAATGATAGATTACATAACATACTTAGCTCATTTCAAGTAGTGTTGCGTTAAAATGAAAAACATATCGAAACTTCGTTAAAAATTCTTAACTAGGTAACTTAACAACATAACTTGAAATGAACTCTCGTGCCATGTTCGTTTGATTATGAGTCATGTTTCGGTTAAGTAAAACTTGTTTTTGTCACTTGAAAACCATGGCACAAATGCATGACTAGCTTGAGAAGAAGTAGTAAGGAAACAAGAAAATGAAACCATGCATGTCTCGACATCACAGTAGCATGTATACAAAATATTAACACTAGAACCTCACAATATATAGCATTAAACGTGGGATAAAACACAAAAACGAGCCTAGCTCAGTTGGTTTGGTGCGTGTTGTCTTGGGCGAGTGATCCTTGGTTCGATTCTCACTTGTGGCACTTTTCTTTTTCCCTTCTTTTTTTATAACTTTCACAGTTTGGCAAACCATACCCCTCCACTTCAATAAAACTTATAACTAAAGAAAGTGTCAAAAGTATAGGCAAGTTTAAGTCTTAAAAGTGTTTTGCAAAAACAGATTTTTACAAGGGACTAAAAGTGTCAAATCTGGAAACTTTGAGCATGAGATATTTATGGGTACAAAGTGTCATTTTCTAAAAGTGTAGGGACTAAACTTGTACTTTTTGTAACTCGAGGGTAAAAAGTGTAAATTTGGGAAAAGTTTAGCAAAACTTATGATTTCATAATAGCCTCGTAAAATCTTGATGAGTATTTTTGATCACATGAGCGTAATATTTTCGAATAATGATAAACTTATTTCATGTATAAATATATATGTAAATATATATTTATTAGAAAGTATATGTAAAATATACTTATTTTGATAAAACACTCGAGGAATCTAAATACGTTAAAATACCCAACGAATTTACTAAGATCACAACGGGGAACATTTCACTTATGCGTAAGTGAGGATCACTAGTTAAGACAATGTAGCATGTAAATTAACTTAAAACGTTAATCACGATCGCACACTATTGGATTGGACAATCCAATGATCTATTGAATAAGAATATTCAATGCTCTATTATTTTGGTCATGAACCAAAATGCTCATTCTTGAGACTCGCCATCTCATCATTTTAGGTTTCGAGTTGGAACCTCCGCTACATTGTGCTTGATCTTTTTGTGCGTGTGCATTATCATCAAGGTGAGTTCATAGCCTCGCTTTTACTTTATTTTTGCAAACCCGAGAGGAGATACATGCTCTAAACTAGAACACAAGGTTTTCATAAATGCTTGATCTTCTTGATTATTGGTACCGCCTAAGTTGTTAGCCACAAGTCCCGATCATGAACCATTAGTCACCATGCGAGTGAGCGTGGCTAGATATCGTGAATAGTACTATGGGAATTAACGAACCCTATTGAAATAAAAGGCCTACAGGTATAAAACTAATTTTCTTACGTACTATATGATAAAAGAAAATTTTGGGAAAAAGCCGGGTATTTTTAGACTTTTAAATTATTTATTATGATTTAAAACTAATTTAATCTAATTTAATTATTAAAAATACTAAATGATTTTAGAAAAATATGAAAATTTCACAGAAAATACTTTAAGTTGTACTGGATAAGAGAAAAATAAAAAACTTGTATACTACTTAACGAAATAAGCAACTAATAAGCTAATAAAGCTAATAAGGTTTAAACTGAAACTGGTACTTTAAATATTAAGTAGTGTAAAGAATGATAGATTAAAGTCCCTAGGCGCGATTGGTTATGAGTGTTGTGTTGGGTTTGTGAGCTAAAGGTCGGGGGTGAATCCACTTTGACTTTTTGCAAACCATTTTTTTCAAACTTTTCTTTTTGCAACTTATAAATAAGACAAAAATAAGATCTTTTTGTGAAACAACTTTTTATCAAAGCAAGGAATAAGCAGTTTTACAACTGCTTATTCATAACAGTTAACAGAAATGCACAAACCAAACACCCTTTTTCAGTTTTGAACTTAATGAAAGCCATAAATAAGCACATAAGACATGTACATAAGCACTTGCATTGTTTTGGAACAAGAATAAGCTAGATTAACAGGATATAAGCACTAAAATAGGGGAGTGATAAGCGGTTGAGGAAGTCTTAAGCTAAAACAATTGAGCAATCAAGGGATTGATAAGCTATGCTAAGGAGCTAAATAAGCACTAATAAGCAAACTAATGAACTAACCTAACCTATTGGACTAATAAGCACTAAAGGGACCTAAAATAAGCTAAAGGAGTACTAAAATAAGCTAAACTAATGAAAATTACAATTTTCTGATACTTGGTATCTTTGTGGATTTTGGGACGACTTTGAGTGCAAGTTTTAACTAGGCTAGAGTGATCCTAAGTGCAAAATAAGTAGTGATAACTAGAGAATGGTATGTTGGGATGTAGAAAAACACTTTGGACCAAATTTTGACCTAAAATAAGCTACTAAAAGGCATCCAAACTGACTATGCAAGCTCTTTGTTCGAACAGTTAAACGAGAAAGCATTTGGGTTTTTTTATAAACCAAACTTTGCAAACTCTTTTGACACAAGTAAAAATAACTTTTGCTACTGATTCTATCCTTGAGACACTTTGACTTTGAAAGTCAAAGTGGGTAAAAAGGATAATTTGGACCTCAAATAAGCTTAAACCAAACACCCCTTTAACAAGCTTATATAGAAACTTATCTTTGAAATCTGATGAAATGAAGTTGTGACTGAATCAAAACAAGTGAACTAACATTAAACTTAACCATTAAAACAGATTAACACTATAAATTGACCAAAACTAGATTTGACTCTCAAAATTGACCCGTTTGACTTATGTTGACTTTTTCACAATTTAGCTTGAAAATGCAAGGTAAGCTTATAAAAAGCTTATAAAGATCTTGACTAAACTTTTTAAGCTTAAAACAAACAACCAAGAACCTGGACAAAGGATTTAGAAACTGAAAATCTCAACAGTAGATATTGAAAACACAAAATGATATTAAACCTTGAATTACACCTTCAAACTGGGTTACAACTTATAAAATAACTTAGTTTGATTCATAAAAACAGAAATTACAATAACATGACTTAAATTAAAACATTACAAAAAAGCGATATTAAAGAAAAATAAAACTAGCTAACTCACGCCTCTTCTCTCTTCTCTTTATTCTTTTATACCCAAACAGCTCCACGTGGCCTTCTGAGAAAATCCCACTTGATTCCAGGTCAATTGGGTCACTTTTGTGGATTTTAGCACTTTTGTCAAATTTGGCGGGAATGAGGTGTTTTAACAGTGAGGTTGAGTGAAAGGCTTTGGAGGTGCATTTAATGTGGTTTGGAGTGAGGTGAGGAAGGGGGAGACAAGGAAAAGGTGAAGGTGAGCTGTGGGCATGGTGTTGTGGTGATTTGCAGAGAAGGTGGGGAGGAAAGGAGGAATTGGCGGGATTGTGTTTTATTTGACCAAAGGGGTGAGTTTGTTGACCGGGTTTGGGGTTGGGTTGACCGGGTAGATATATTGGGCCAAGGGTTGGGCTTATAACATAACTAAGGTCCGAATGGTTTGTTTAGTTAATAACTCCAAGGGACCAAACATGTAAATCTTTGAAAGATGAGGGACCCAATATGTAACTTATGAAAAGTAGTCAAAATGGTTGTTGTTGCCAACTTTAAATAGACCAAGGTCTAGTTTGACATTTTTGAAAATTTCCAAGGACTACATTTGAACATTTTGGATTTTCAGGGACTAAACTGTAAATTTCTCAAAACTTTTAGATTTTTCACCAAAGGACTAAATATGACAATTTATGATTTAAAAAGGACCTTTGGTGACTTTTCTTTTGAAATTTTGACTCAGGGACTATTTTTGACAATTTATAAACTTGGGGACTAAAGCGCAATTTTGCAAATTTGATATGTTTTTCATCGATTTTGATATTTTGCATTTGAAACACATAAAACACTGATTTGTGATATTTTGATCATTTTGATGTGTTTCGATTGTTTTCGAGATGATTTTGCGGTTTATTTTGTACAAAATGATGAGTATTTAGACACTCATCAATCCCCACATTGAGATATTGCTAGTCCCTAGCAATGATTTGAGAAAACATAATGGATTTTAATCTCTTTACCAAAAGCCATTACTACGGAGTAGCCAAATGTTTTAGTTCAAGTAAGAACCATGGTACATTGATAACCATGTGATTTTGAGCAAACCACCGACTTTCAACGGTTTGATTTTGTCTTTACGGAAGCCGTACCCATACGGACTAGCCAACTCTTAGATAAATTATCAACATTATCTTTGGTGAGTTGATTACCAATTATGGTTTTCCACTGCCTTTACCACAAGCCATAATCTTGCGGGCTAGCCAACTCTTCACTTTTTAGGATATGGTGAGTTGAGAACCATACAATTTTGGGCAAATTGCAAGCCATATAAGCGGTTTGAGAAATCTTTACCAAGAGCCGTTTGCTCTGGATTAGCCAATCCTTTTGTCTTCTGAGACATGGCGGATGATAACCAAATGAGAAAGTGTAAAACACTTACTCCAAAAAAATTTTGGCCAAAACGCAGAATTGGGTAGATAATATATGAAATTCGTGAGAATTCCCCACACTTAGAAATGAATATTGCCCTCAATATTCAAAGTCACAAGCGTTATGCGAAACAAAGAACGTAAAAGGAAATATTACGGCCATTATTTAGAAAGATTTTTTTTTTTTTTTTTTTTTTTTTTAATATACTTATATATATAATATGTGGGGCATCACCCCACACTTAGGTGGTAGAAAGGGGTAAGAAGGCGAAATATGGGTGAAAACCCATATGGTGTGTCTCTTGTTTTTGATTTCAGTCGCTAGCTTGACTCGACCCGCATTCATTGGTTCATGGGAAGCAAAGTGGAAGAAACAATCTCCATCGGACTTTCATTCAAAATGTTTGGACAAACATTGAAGCATGTGAAAGTTCCACACCGATGAGATATACATAGAACCGGCTCAAAAATGAAAATTGAAAATGCCGGGATCAAAGATAGTGTCCTCACTCCCGAAGGAGTGAAGAAGAGAGGAAGTCACCGAGTAGGTGAAGAAAAGAAAGAAAATCATGATAACAATCATGATAAGATCTTCTTCCTCAGGATCAAGTGCAATTGCACTCGTTTGGATTTTATTGGTTGAGCTCTTAGGGTTGGAAGGCATCTCGGGAGGATGGGTAGGAAGATTTGTCATAACTATGCAAATTGAGATTTTCTCCCCCCGATCATGATTTTTGCCATCCAAACAATCATACTCCAGCGGAGATATGATATGAGTGAGTTCACCGGAGAACTCCTCATGAAGAGAATCATTCACATGATGTGAATTTGTGAACTCTTGTTCCATTGTGGGCTCATCACTATCCTCGGTCCCGAGCATCAAAGAGTGGATTCTCGAAATTGAAGTGAATTCGAGTTGAATTCAAATAGAGGATTAGTGAAAGTAGCTTTGAATGTTTCGGAACAACGTGATCAACATTCTCTAATGAATTGTTGGGATAAGAAGTGAGTGAGCGATCATTATCAATGAGACTTTCGGTCTCCCGGATCGACTTCGAGATCAAAGAGTGGATTGATGTGAGTGAGTTCACCGGAGAACTCCTCGAAGGGGATCGACATCGAGTTGTGGAAGTGATGCCTCAGCGTACTCGATGTTTCCATAGGAAGCACAATCTTCGCTAAGATCGGAGAAAGTTTCAAAATGATCTCGAGAACACTCAAGAGGAAAGGGATATCACACGGATGATCGAAATTCCACGTGACTCTCTCGGGATTGGGATAAGGTCCTCGACACTAGGCGATTCCATTTACGGAATAGTGCTAAAGCTCATCCCCGTGTTTAGAGAGTGAGTGGGAGTATTGGGTGTGATAACAACGGTGAGGAGATTAGATGGACTAGCATACATATGTTTAATACTTAACATTTGTTCTTACGCTAGTAATTCCATCGTAGTCTTTTCTCCGATGGATCATGGAAGGAGTCTCAACCGATGAACTTGATGAGCTGTTATAAAATTGTAGGATATCAAGGATATCTTCATCATCGTCGTCATCGAATGAAAGCGGAAGCGAGAGCTAGATTTGGCGGCTTTTCTTTTGCAATTGATTCCTAACAAATTGTTCAAGGGCAATCAGGAATCTAATTTAGCGACCCGCTCTTGACTAACAAAACTTCCATGGATTTTTCATTTGGATTATGGGATGACATAGCCGACTCCTCCTTAAGTTCTTTTAACAACTCGAGTCTTGATGAAGATGCAGCCGTAGTTTCAAGAGGTCGCTTGAATCATTTGGTATTGTGGAGGTTGGTCTTGATCACGAAGAGTCGTAATCGTAACAAGGAAATGGATTCCTTGTTTGACAATCCGAGCTAGAGTGAGGATCTCCACAATACTCACAACAAGACAAGCGATGTGGTGTGAGTGGTATGTGTTGTAGTCATAATTGATATCGGGAACCCGCTCATGACAAGCGTGTTTCTGATTGACAATCGAGCTGGAGTGTGAACCACCACAGTACTACATAAGAAATCGCTGCGAGTATCGAGTGTGGCGGTGATGGAATAAGTCGGTTGTGTTATGGTAGGAATAGGGATCACGGTTATAGACGGACCCGTTTCTGATTCCACCATGCAACAAGCGGGGCAATTGCCACCATTATAAGGACCACCACACCATTGACAACCAAGAGGGTGAGGATAAGACATAGAAAGAATCAAAGGTTATCGGAGGGTGAAATGAAGAATCAAAAGGTAAGAGGGTAAAGATGAATATTTTTGGTGTTTTGAAAAACATGACGATAAAACAAAGAATGAAAATATTTTTGGCGTTTTAACACTTTAGAAAAAGTGTTAATGAACTTTGGAGTTTTACGAAAACTTTACAAAAGACTTTTTACAAAAGATGGATATGCACAAGAATGGGTGCGAAAATGGCTAAACACACGCTAAAGCCTCCCGGCAATGGCGCTAAATTTGATTGGTCTTGAACTAGTCAAGTCTAATCACACAAGCTAGCCACTTGAATGGCTAACCGTAATAGACTTAAAGCGCTTTCGAAACCAATACAATGAAATCTGGAGAATATAATGAATTCCGGGTCGTTAAGTCCCACGGAGACTCAATGGTGTGTTAAACACTGATTCAGACGATAGAATGACCACTAATGATAGCGATCAGAAAGGATTTGGATATGATAATTACACTACAGAAAAAGGAGATAAATAAAAGCGACTTAAATGCAAATTAAGAAAATTAAAAAGATAAAAGATATTAAATAAACGCTATCACTATATTTAAAGTGATGAACGTTTATGATTTTATAAAATAAAATGACTTAAATAAACTATATTAACTAACACATAAATTTAAATTGCCTAAAAACGTTACTTAAAACTAAAACGAGCGTTATTTACAAAAATAGCGCTGGAGCGCAAAATAAAACGTAAAATTATTGAAATAAAAGGCCTACGAGTATAAAACTAATTTTCTTACGTACTATATGATAAAAGAAAATTTTGGGAAAAAGCCGGGTATTTTTTCGACTTTTAAATTATTTATTATGATTTAAAAACTAATTTAATCTAATTTAATTATTAAAAATACTAAATGATTTTAGAAAAATATGAAAATTTCACAGAAAATACTTTAAGTTGTACTGGATAAGAGAAAAATAAAAAAACTTGTATACTACTTAACGAAATAAGCAACTAATAAGCTAATAAAGCTAATAAGGTTTAAACTGAAACTGGTACTTTAAATATTAAGTAGTGTAAAGAATGACAGATTAAAGTCCCTAGGGCAGTTGGTTATGAGTGTTGTGTTGGGTTTGTGAGCTAAAGGTCAGGGGGTCGAATCCCACCCCTGACTTTTTTGCAAACCATTTTTTTTTCAAACTTTTCTTTTTGCAACTTATAAATAAGACAAAAATAAGATCTTTTTGTGAAACAACTTTTTATCAAAGCAAGGAATAAGCAGTTTTACAACTGCTTATTCATAACAGTTAACAGAAATGCACAAACCAAACACCCTTTTTCAGTTTTGAACTTAATGAAAGCCATAAATAAGCACATAAGACATGTACATAAGCACTTGCATTGTTTTGGAACAAGAATAAGCTAGATTAACAGGATATAAGCACTAAAATAGGGGAGTGATAAGCAGTTGAGGGAAGTCTTAAGCTAAAAAAATTGAGCAATCAAGGGATTGATAAGCTATGCTAAGGAGCTAAATAAGCACTAATAAGCAAACTAATGAACTAACCTAACCTATTGGACTAATAAGCACTAAAGGGACCTAAAATAAGCTAAAGGGAGTACTAAAATAAGCTAAACTAATGAAAATTGCAGCTGCTACAGTAACAGGTATGCTGTGGATTTTGGGACAGCTTTGAGTGCAAGTTTTAACTAGGCTAGAGTGATCCTAAGTGCAAAATAAGTAGTGATAACTAGAGAATGGTATGTTGGGATGTGAGAAAAACACTTTGGACCAAATTTTGACCTAAAATAAGCTACTAAAAAGGCATCCAACAGACTATGCAAGTTCTTTGTTGAACGATTAGACGAAAATGTTTGGGTTTTTATAAACCAAACTTTGCAAACTCTTTTGACACAAGTAAAAATAACTTTTGCTACTGATTCTATCCTTGAGACACTTTGACTTTGAAAGTCAAAGTGGGTAAAAAGGATAATTTGGACCTCAAATAAGCTTAAACCAAACACCCCTTTAACAAGCTTATATAGAAACTTATCTTTGAAATCTGATGAAATGAAGTTGTGGTGAATCAAAACAAGTGAACTAACATTAAACTTAACCATTAAAAGCAGTTAACACTATAAATTGACCAAAACTAGATTTGACTCTCAAAATTGACCCGTTTGACTTATGTTGACTTTTTCACAATTTAGCTTGAAAATGCAAGGTAAACTTATAAAAGCTTATAAAGATCTTGACTAAACTTTTAAGCTTAAAACAAACAACCAAGAACCTGGACAAAGGATTTAGAAACTGAAAATCTCAACAGTAGATATTGAAAACACAAAATGATATTAAACCTTGAATTACACCTTCAAACTGGGTTACAACTTATAAAATAACTTAGTTTGATTCATAAAAACAGAAATTACAATAACATGACTTAAATTAAAACATTACAAAAAAAACGATATTAAAGAAAAAATAAAAACTAGCTAACTACTGCCTCTTCTCTCTTCTCTTTATTCTTTTATACCCAAACAGCTCCACGTGGCCTTCTGAGAAAATCCCACTTGATTCCAGGTCAATTGGGTCACTTTTGTGGATTTTAGCACTTTTGTCAAATTTGGCGGGAATGAGGTGTTTTAACAGTGAGGTTGAGTGAAAGGCTTTGGAGGTGCATTTAATGTGGTTTGGAGTGAGGTGAGGAAGGGAGACAAGGAAAAGGTGAAGGTGGTACATGGGCATGGTGTTGTGGTGATTTGCAGAAGGTGGGGAGGAAAGGAGGAATTGGCGGGATTGTGTTTTATTTGACCAAAGGGTGAGTTTGTTGACGGGTTTGGGGTTGGGTTGACCGGGTAGATATATTGGGCGAGGTTGGGCTTATAACATAACTAAGGTCCGAATGGTTTGTTTAGTTAATAACTCGAGGACGAACATGTAAATCTTTGAAAGATGAGGGACCCGATATGTAACTTATGAAAAGTAGTCAAAATGGTTGTTGTTGCCAACTTTAAATAGACCAAGGTCTAGTTTGACATTTTGAAAATTTCCAAGGACTACATTTGAACATTTTGGATTTTCGGGGACTAAAGCGTAAATTTCTCAAAACTTTTAGATTTTTCACCAAAGGACTAAATATGACAATTTATGATTTAAAAGGACCTTTGGTGACTTTTCTTTGAAATTTTGACTCGTGGACTATTTTGACAATTTTATAAACTTGGGGACTAAAGCGCAATTTTGCAAATTTGATATGTTTTTCATCGATTTTGATATTTTGCATTTGAAACACATAAAACACGATTTGTGATATTTTGATCATTTGATGTGTTTCGATTGTTTTGAGATGATTTTGCGCTTTATTTTGTACAAAATGATGAGTATTTAGACACTCATCACACCATATCGAATTTCTTTAGGTAATTGGCTATTACCTCCTTTGGGGCATACTTACGTCTGTTGGTAATTCGATGTATGCACGGTTGAGTCTTGGTTTCATGAGCTTAGTGCATAATAATCATGATTTTTCTTATGATATTGTTAGTTTACAATGATCATGATCTTATACTTGTGTTCAACTTATTTTAAACCTATGGACTTCACTCAACAATTTTTGTTGACCTTTTTAAACATGTTATCTCGGTGTCGGTGAAGATTATGACCAAGGCGCGGAGCGGGGCATGGCAAGGCTTATCCGGTGGTGTAAAATATAAAAGTTATCATTTCTTTCAAACTCATGATCTTTCTTTTGGGAAAAATATTTGATCTATTTACAACGTTTTGTAACAAACAATGAGTTTTCGATGAATGATAACTATTTTAATAAAACGTCTCTTCAGTCGTTTTCTATAATTATTGACTATGATCTCCATTCAAGTAACACCGAATTAGTCTTCATTGTCATTAAGATTTTCTGGGTTGTTACATAAAGCGAACATTGTCCCAATGTTCCCGAAAGTATCAAAGTTATGATAAAGAAGGTAATCAAAAGCGAAGAAACTAATACTCCCACGATTAGCTCGGTAGGATCCGTGTGTCAAGTAGTGGTTAAATCCTTTCAAAGAAGAATGTATGCGTGAAAAGCTCCTTCCAACTTTATGTATCTTCTTCGATAAACAAAACCGCACACTTGAAGAAAACAAAGCGAAACCTTCGCGTAAAATCGGCGGTAATAATATATATAAGACTCTGTTGAACTAGGATATAATGCTTGTGGAATGGATGTTTACAAAATTTCTAAGAAAATTAAGACACGGAAAATTCCAAAATTTTAAGTAGCTTAGAAAAGCGAGAAAAGTAATCGATGTTTTACTCCTTCTCGACGTCGAGTTGCAATCTGACGCCGTCGGTTATCCCGACAAAAAGCGGTGCGATTTTACGGAAAAATTCTAGAAAATTTACATCTTTAGAATCTGGAAAAATTTACGCAAAACATCTATTATGACTCGATACAAGCATTTGACTCGAACAAACATGCAAATATATCTTTTAATTAATTGTTATTCTCATGTTCACGTTTCTTATGAAAACGTGTGTAATCCTCCCACACTTATCCTTTATGTAAAATACCTTTATATGCAATTAAGACGAGGTTAAAACAAAATAAAGCATTTTACAAATTTAAACATGAGATTAAACAATTAATAAAATATATATGACACAAACAAGCAAACAATTAAACATGGGTTGCCTCCCACGGCGTTTTCTTTATTTAAGAGTCTTGTAGCTAGACTCGTAGTGGTGTATCCTACGTGCGATATAAGTAAGCTTGTCCTTAACAATGTCATAAGGATCAAACTTATCATTTAGGTTCCTAGTAGTACGTTCGGTTCGTCGCCTTTTCAAACTTTTCTCCATCGGGATCATAGATTGTTATCCTAATGTGCCATTCTCCATTTCCATTACTAGGCGGTTTACTCCAATCCCACTTATGTTTAGGTTTCTCAATTTTCCACCTATTCATAACGAGGTTGACGGGCAAACTTCCTAAGAACTCGGTCATCTTCCTAAATACTAAAGCGTCTTCGAGCGGGTTTACTTCCATGTCTCTAGCCATCTCTTTTTCATGGAAAGTTGCTTTGCTAGCAAAGGCATCATCTAAATAGAAAGGTCGTTGGGGGCCTATGAGGTTTTTATCAATCCAAGGTCCATATCTAGAAGGTGTTCTATCCATCCTAATCTCATGTGGAATTTCCTCCTCTTTGTAGTATGTATGCCTTTTGACATCGTAAATCGACCTAGCACTACCTTCTCCTACCACTATCTTGGACATCTTACAATCAATGATGGCACTAGCGGTAGCTAAGAATCCTCTTCCTACAAGTAATGGGCATGTCGGGTCCTTATTCATATCAAGCACATGTAAATCGGCGGAAGAGTTAACTCTCCCACGTGTACTACCATGTCTTTTATTATCCCTCTGGATATGAAACACTACCGTCGCTAGACCTAAAATGGTTTCCGTTGGTTCTATTTTACCTAGGTTAAGGCTTCTATGGAGGACAACGGAACAAGATTGGTGCATGATCCTAAGTCGGCTAGAGCATCGAGAGGTTTGGAAGTTCCAAGCCTACGGAAGAGTAAATAGCCTGGATCGTCTAACTTCTTAGGTAGATTATTTCGCACAAAGGCGGAACCATGTTTTCAAGTTTAAGTTCTAACTCATATTTTTCTTTCAAAGCATTATAATAAGGTGCATGAGCTAAGACTTCAAGAACCGGTTTTCTTGATGGAGTTCCTTGTACTCTCTCTAGATTGGGTTTGGGTTCTTGGTTGACGGGTTTCTCAAGAGTAGGTTCTACCAATGGTGCAGGGCCTTGGTACCTAAATTTGGATTGCTTAGAACCCTTGTTGATAGCATTCATTTGAGTGAACCGTTGGGTGTGAGGACATGGATGTGTACTCTCCCAAGGTGAACAAGAACATGAAGTCGATTTAAATCGAATTTACTTTTGGGTTCTTTATGGTATCACTTGAAGTGCTCCAATTTCTCGTTCATTGAAGGCTTTTAAGAGTGCATCAAGCTTGTTTGTCATCTCGCCTTGCTTTCGCTTAAAATCGGCTTCAAGCTTAGTCAATCGAGTCTCTTGAGATGACATGAATCTAGATGCAATTGCCTCAAGATTAGTGGGGTTCTCGGTGTTTAGAGAATTGAACCTATTAGGTGGACTAGATGAGCTTTGGGGTGTACTTGAGTTTTGATTCCACTTAAGGTTAGGGTGATTTCTCCATGAGGGGTTGTAAGAGTTTCCTAGGTTGTTTTGTTCGGGTTTGAAGTGTACCACTTCTCTCCGCTCCGTCGATGCAGCGTGGGCGTAGTCCATAAAGCTTGTTCGGGGAGTCTTGTGCAATCACGAGTGTCATGGGGACCACTGCATAATTCACAAGGTAGAGTGATTTTATTCACTTGATGTGAAGACTTAGGATTTTTGTAGGAGCTCATGAGGAATTTTACTTGATCTTCAAGTTCAAGCATGCTACGGTCGGAAGGTTGCGAGTCAATTGGAGGCAAGGAGATTGCCTTAACGGTTTTGGGCAACTCACGGGGGTCATTTCAACTTTCGTTGTCATAGAGAGCAAGGTCCTCTATTATACCCCATGATTCTTCCGCGGTGAGATCACTAAATTTGCCACCGGCCGCTTGGTCAATGGATCGCTTAGTGGGGAAGTTGACATGATCATAAAAGATTTGGACTTGGAGCCAAAGATCAATGCCGTGATGAGGACTTTATGGAGTAAGTCCTTGAATCGAGTCCATGCTTCATAGAGATTCACCTTGACGTTGTTGGAACATCAAGATGTCATTCCTAAGTTTTGTGGTTCTCCCGGTGGGAAAAATTTAGCAAGGAAGCAGTGGTGAGATCATCCCAACTTGAGATGGAGCCGGGGAAGTCGCTCAAGCCAATTACTAGCTTGGTCCCGTAGAGAGAATTGGAAGAGACGCAGACGCGTGGTCTCCCGAGTAGTAGCATCAAGGTCAATAGAATCGACAATTTTAAGGAAGTCCTTAAGATCTTGATTAGGATCTTGAACGAAGTCCATGGAATGCACATCCATTTTTGCACCAACCGGATGGTGTCGGATCGCAGGGCCATAATTTGGGCTTGGTCGGGAAGCTCAATGGTGTTGCTATAGCCTTGGTGGCTAGGTCTCGAGTATTCACCAAGAGTACGGTCTCTTGGCGGGACAATGATTTGAGGGGGGTTTTCACCTTCCATGATGAAAAGTGATGGGGTTACGAACAAAGGTCACGAAGAAGGGGGATAGACTAAAAGAAAGCTAAAAATGAGAAAAAATTTTACTTGATAGGAATGAAGCAAAGAAACCTAAATGAGGTGGACTACTAACTAGCTATTCTATTCCCGGCGCGCCAAAACTTGATACGCTTACACCGTAGCGTTCGGGGTCAAAGGAACTTCCTTTTCGTCGAGCAAGTTTTTCAACACCCAAGCGATGAACCTAATCGTTGTAGTGTAGTATTAGGGTAAGCCACGGAATTGATATCGTTCTCTGGGGAATAGGAATGCTAGTGAGAAGTTACTACGCTAAGGTTGGGGTTGAGGAAGATTATTTTTTATCTTTTTATGTTTTTTAGAAAAGGAAAAGTACGAATCTCGGAGTTTGGATTTGGGGGGTTGGTATTTCTACCGATTACTCTACTTTTATCTAATTATCTAAACTAAGGTGGTGGTAGTCTATGTCTAATTATTGTGTGCTCGTATGATAGTTTAAAGATGTGTTTACTTAGGTTTTACTACTCCTTAATTATCTCCTATTGGTGGTTGAATTGTCACGTCCTTATTCCTAATTGCGTTGTGTGTCTAAAGTTGTAGGGTATGCGTTTCTCCCTAACTCTTTGAAGTTACCAAAGGGTCTCGTCTACAAAACCCACTAGGGATGATAAACTCTAACTCTAAGGCCTCTTTGGATAGTTTAGCTTACAACAACTCAAAGTGCTATAACCTAAGGTTCACAAAGATTAATCAAGCATTAAGTACACAACGAATGACCTATCGCATTACTAGATCATTAATCAACTAAGATAAGAAACAACCAATCAATATTCAATAATTAAGTTCATATTCCCTAAGCAAACACACAAGTAAATTAGCCGGACATGGAGAACATGCATACATACATACAAATAATTGAAGACATAATTAAATTAATGAAGTAAACAACTTATCTTGGTGTAAGATAGGGTTTAGAACCCTAAAATACGACCTTGGTTCGGTTTAGGTTTTACTCCAAAAGTTTACCCAAAAGACTACTCTACAAAACTGAAAAATTCGGATTCTATATATAAGATTACATGTGCGACGGCGTCACCTTATGACTTGTGACGCCGTCGTGTCGCCGTCATTAGGGTTTCGTCTTGGCCAAGTTAATCTTGCGACGGCGTCACCTTATGTTTGTGACGCCGTCCTCTTTAGCTTCGGCCGCCGTGGATTGAATCTAGGCGTCGAGTTGCATTGCCTACTCTTTTAAAGCTGGCGCCGTCCTTCAAAACTAGCAATTTCTCTTACGAGTAATCACAAATTCCTCCGACGGCGTCGTAGATTAGCGATGGCGTCGTCCCCTTGTAATTTAGCGGTTTGAGTGTCTCGATTCTTGACTTTGGCCATTTTCTTCATATATCCGCGCCTTTTCGTCCAAATAAGTGCCATTACAGCAGTTTGCCTTCAAGAGACCTAAAAAGTGAAAAGGAATGATATTAAGCAATAACGGATACAAAAGTGATCAAATAAGGGCTTAAACGACCCCTCAAAAAGGTACATTTTAAAACCTTATCAATCTTCAAGTTCGATCATCCTACGGTCGGAATATTGTGAGTCAATAGGAGGCAAGGAGATTGCCTTAACGGTTTTGGGCAACTCACGGGGGTCATTCCAACTTTCGTTGTCATAGAGAGCAAGGTCTTCTATTATACCCCATGATTCTTCCGCGATGAGATCACTAAGTTTTCCACCGGCCGCTTGGTCAATGGATCGCTTAGCGGGGAAGTTGACATGATCATAAAAGATTTGGACTTGGAGCCAAAGATCAATGCCGTGATGAGGGACTTTATGGAGTAAGTCCTTGAATCGAGTCCATGCTTCGTAGAGAGATTCACCTTGACGTTGTTGGAACATCAAGATGTCATTCTTAAGTTTAGTGGTTCTCCCCGGTGGGAAAAATTGAGCAAGGAAGCGAGAGGTGAGATCATCCCAACTTGAGATGGAGCCGGCGGGAAGTCGCTCAAGCCAATTACTAGCTTAGTCCCGTAGAGAGAATTGGAAGAGACGCAGGAGCGTGGTCTCCCGAGTAGTAGCATCAAGGTCGATGGAATCGACAATTTTAAGGAAATCCCTTAGATCTTGATTTGGATCTTGAATGAAGTCCATGGAATGCACATCCGTTTTGCACCAACCGGATGGTGTCGGATCGAGGCCGTAGTTTGGGCTTGGTCGGGAAGCTCAATGGTGTTCCTATAGCCTAGGTGGCTTGGTCTCGAGTATTCACCAAGAGTACGGGCTCTTGGCGGGTCATTTGGTGGTAGGTTGATGAATGGTGGTTGGTTATCACCTTCCATGATGAAAAGTGATGGTGTTACGAACAAAGGTCACGAAGAAGGGGATAGACTACGAGGAAGCTAAAATGAGAAAATTTACTTGATAGGAATCAAGCAAAGAAACCTAAGCGAGGTGGACTACTAACTAACTATTCTATTCCCGCAGGCGCCAAAAACTTGATAACGCTACACGTCGTTCGGGGTCAAAGGAACTTCCTTTTCTTGAGCAAGTTATACAACACCTTAGGCGGTGAACCTAATTGTTGTAGTGTAGTATTAGGGTAAGCCACGGGTATTGATATCGTTCTCTGGGGAATAGGAATGCTAGTGAGAAGTTACTACGCTAAGGTTGGGGTTGAGGAAGATTATTTTTATCTTTTTATGTTTTTAGGAAATGGAAAGGTACGAATCTCGGGGTTTGGATTGGGGTTCGTATTTCTACCGATTACTCTAATTATCTAATTATCTAATCTAAGGTGTATGTAGTCTATGTCTAATTATTGTGTGCTCGTATGATAGTTTAAAGATGTGTTCACTTAGGTTTTATTACTCCTTAATTATCTCCTATTGGTGGTTGAATTGTCACGTCCTTATTCTTAATCGCGTTGTGTGTCTAAATTAAGTAGGGTGTCGTTTATCCCTAACTCTTTGAACTTACCAAAGGGTCTCGTCTACAAAACCCACTAGTGATTATAAACTCTAACTCTAAGGCCTCTTTGGATGGTTTAGCCTACAACCGCTCTAAGTGCTATAGCCTAAGGGTCACAAAGATTAATCAAGCATTAATTACACAACGAATGACCTATCGCATTACTAGATCATTAACAATTAAGATAAGAAACAACCAATCAATATTCAATAATTAAGTTTCATATTCCTAAGCAAACACACAAGTAAATTAGCGGGACATGGAGAACATGCAAGCATACACACAAATAATCAAAGACATAATTGAATTAATGAAGTAAAACACTTATCTTGTTGTAAGATAGGGTTTGGAACCCTAAAATCTTGTACAAGACAGACCTTAGTTCGGTTTAGGTTTTACTCCAAAAGACTACACACCAATCTTGAAAAATTCGGATTCTATATATAAGATTACATGTGCGACGGCGTCACCTTATGTTTTGTGGCGCCGTCGAATCGCCGTCATTGGGTTTCGTCTTGGCGCGTTAGTCTTGCGCGGCGTCACCTTGTGCTTGTTGGCCGTCTCTTTAGCTTCTAACGCCGTCGGATCAAATCTAGGCCGTGCGAGTTGCGACGGCCTACTCTTTTAAAGCGACACCGTCACTTGAAAATATGAAATTTGGCTTCGTGTCGTCACAAAATGCTCCGAAGCGGCGTCATAGATTAAGCGATGGCGCCACACCTTGTCTTTCAAAGACTTGAATGTCTCAATTCTTGACTTTGGCCATTTTCTTCGATATCCGCGCTTTTCATCCAAATAAGTGCCATTACAGCAATTTGCCTTCAAGAGACCTAAAAAGTGAAAAGGAACGATATTAAGTAATAACGGATACAAAAGTGATCAAATAAGGGCTTAAACGACCCCTCAAAAAGGTACATATTAAAACCTTATCAAAGATCACATACAATTCCATGTCACATAACACTTTATTAATGAATTTATCACGTAACAAATATATTAATTCTAAGTTTCGATATAGATAACATAACAATTAATATAAACCCTAAAAAAATTTAAAGAAATCGACTAAAAAAAAATTTAGGGTATCGACCCATAAAAAAATTTTGTCAATTCAAAAAAAATTTAAAAACCAATTAGGGCAAAAGCCCTAACCCTAAAATTAGGGTTTACATAATCATAACCAAACCCTAGAATAATTATTCGTTTTTACGTGTTTAGTAATTAATTACTCATTAAACAAGACTCGTGATGCCACTGTTGGAATTATATAACATGACAATCATATATAAAACACATAAAACATCAAAGAAACATGCGGAAGCGTAAAAGAACGAATAATAAATAATTAACGAACATAAACATATAGTATGCGTACCTTTTTTATTTTAGCCGAACAATAATCAGTTCCACAAAACTAGCAAGTGATGAACCCTAATTAGGGTTTATAGGATTATATGAATTACCCCTTACCTTTTGTAATTCAATCCAAGATATAATCAATAGTGTGATTATATCACGTTCTTATACACGCGTACTAATACTAAGTTAACGTTATGCTAGTAATTAAAACACAAAACAATTTGTTAATTGGAAAACAAGTCCAATCGACCCTAAAAGGGTTTTGGTCGATCGAATCACCAAAGAAAAGACAAGAGAAAAGATTAGGGTATTGTGTGTGCAAAAGGTGAAAACAAATAACCCTTAGCCTTGTATTTATACTAATAGAAACTTAGAGCTCAAGTTTGATTAGGATTAGAAACCTAATCCTAACCCACGACCGACCATATACCCTTATGGGTTTACGGAACCTTCTTGACTTCTAATTTCAATTTTAGTCCTTTCCTTTAACACATAACGACTATTAGTCCATTACGTTTATTTACTTAACGTTCGTTATTCGTTTCATGTAATTAATAATTAAAATATGACGTTTTATATATTAATTATTATTCGTTAACTCTTCATACGTAAAGTGTGCAATCCCGTGATCTCGAGTTCGATCCTAACACACATCTATTAATATTTTGTCCATTAAACCAACAATAGTTGCATTGAAACCTCTCAACATTTATTTGTCGAATGTCCTATCGCTGCTCACCTCTGGGACTCGATCACGGGCTGGTGGGGTCTTTTCGACCATCCCAAAGACCTTCCTAATCTCATTACTTGGAGTAATATGGTTAACTTTGACAACAAGATCAAGACTTGCTTATATATGGTGATTCAAACAAGAATGTGGGTTATATGGAATTTTAGAAACCGTGTTTGTTTCGACTTAAAACCTCCAAGGAAAGACATTCTTATTGAAGATTTCAACGTTTTATTCCACGCTTGGGTTCTTCATCGAAACAAGCGCTTAAACCAAATTGGAATGAATGGGTCATAAACCCCATATACTCTTGTAACTCTTGTTTGATCTCTTTGTAACATTTTTTTTAGCTCCTTGCTAGTATTGTTTAATAAAATTAAAATCACCTTTCAAAAAGAAGATATGTTGAAGTTGCTACTAAACATGGAATTAAGTCAATTAACTATAATGTTACAAATAAGGACCTCTCAGCTTTACAAACTTAAAAATTAAAGCTCCAATTGAACTCGAACTCGATTTTGATCTCGAACTTGAACCATTTCTATAATTAGTATGACACTTTTGATTCGTCATAGAAGTCTTGTGTTTTTTACCCCATACAAATACACTGCTAATTTACATGCAATGTGACTCACTAAACTAGTAAACTTGTTTTTTCTAAATGTATCAGTCATAATTTCACTTTTCATGTTATGTTTATGTGTTTGAAGAATACATAATTCCTATTGCGAGTAGTATTCAATATACGTTGTCAACAGATCAAATTCGAGCCTATAGCAATAAAGAGGTTTATGACAATGATCTTTCAAAACTAACTTTGGATGAAAAATAAAAAATTAAAAATAAAAATAATTACTGACATACAGCCCAAAGCTTGGCCAACCTTCATAGGCGCATTTCATTATATATGTCTCATAGTGAGAACTTTTCTTTTGAAAGAATAATGAAAAATCGTGAGCTTGACCTTTATGTGATTGTGTGTGGCAATGAACTATTTTTTCTTATGTATGTCTTTGAACTTTCAATTTCGATCGTTATGTGTATTTTGTCACTATTACGCATATAAAATGACCATATTACCCTTCGATATTTGAAAAAATTAAGGGTAAAATGGCCATATAATACACACAATAATCAATTTTGAAAGTTCAATCACACAATAAGAAAAAATATAGTTAGTACACACAATCATAAAAATGTCGAGTTCGATACGTTTTTTGTTGTTCTTCTTTCTTTAATATACATGATGTATAACTCTCAGCAATTCGGAAAAAAATAAAATTTAAGGCTTGCGTTTTGTCCCACGATCTAAAAAAAATGAGCCATGCTAACCTTGAAGAGGTTTACAACAAAGATCATTCAAGGTTAGTCTAGTAAATCTTTAATAACTCCCCTCCATCTTTTAGTTATATATTGCTCTTATGTTTGTTCATTTATCCATGTTGGATAATGGAAGAGATCTATTGAGAAGAGAAAATAAAATGAGAAGGGTGATAAATATTCTGAGCCACACATTTTAAATGAAAATTTTTTTTTAAAGGAGATGCATCTACTTTTGTCGGTGTATCTGAAATGTGCGGTTGTTGTTTCTTCTCATTCTTCTCATTTCAACTTTATTTCTCGTTTGATCCTCACTCTGTAGGATAAAACCAAAACTCATTTCCTATTTTAAGCTTTTGTTTCAAATGCCTTGATACTCACTCATAATAACTCCGCATCGCACATTTTTAGCTCGTTAACTACAACTAAGTCTTGCTTAGCACTAAAATATTTCATATATATTTGAGTAACATTTTTTCGTTTTCCTTCCAAGGGGATGAAAGTTTGTTCCGCCTTATATTTGCTAGCTATATATCTTTTGCATAGCTAGCGCGTCCAAAAACTCTGAGTCGGCTTTTCTCGGGATACCCACTAACTTCACTAAGATTACATTCCTACAGTTTTCAACTTTTCATGTATGCACTATTAGCATAACAATCACATACATTGATGCCTTGAAGCAAATAATATGTCTGCCGAACAAACTCTATACAAGAACCATTGATAATGTACACCATTGTCCAATAATATTAATTTGTTTTCTATGCAACTATTCGCCAGTTATGTCACATTGTTTGATCATAAGAATTGACGTCTCCTTCCTATCCAACTTGTTGTCCATACAGGATCTCCATACGAGTCTATACCCTGCATTTGTGTACAGTTTTCGAGCACCAAAATCGTCTTCATAAGCTCGCAACACCAAATATTTGTAACCCCAAACACGAGCCAATGTTTCACATGCCTTGAGCAACACGCTCGCAACTTTTTTCCGTCTACAGAATCCATCAAAGAGGTTGTTATACGAAAATGGATTACTAAGTACAAACTAATGAAAATAGGTGCAACACTAGTTTAAAAGAGACTATATTCGACCAGTTCACTTAAGAACAGAGTCGATCAATGGGCCAAAACAGGTCAATGAGTATAGAATTTAAAAACATGCCCTTGTGCGCCTATTTCGCGTATTGTGTGCCTCTAGTTAACACGGCAACAATTATATTTCATCTTTTGTGTTCAAGATAAACGTAACATGTTCTTTTAGTAGAACTGGTATCTTGTCATGAAAATGCTATACAGGAATCTAGAGTACCTGAAATTTCGTAAAACCGCTATTCCTGACACGTAAAGATATTCATCTGCTCCTGATAGATGCTCAAGAACAGATTGGTCCCTGAAAACTGTAACATCCACGACCCCTACAAGTTGTTTTCTTCATTATCACTTGTGATTGCCTCATGACCAAACATGCATATCTGAAACAACGTTAACTGAAAAGGCTGAAATACCGTTAACAAATTGAATAAGAACTCATCGTCGACTTATATGTGCCAAATTACCTATTCTTATCGACTTTACAAACCCTTATAAACATTTGTGCTAGAAAATGGCTGATAGTCTCATTAACAGTAAAAAAGCTACATGTTGTACATGTTTTTTAACCATTTAACAAAGAGTGTTGATTCGTACACTCATTTTTTTGATTCGTACACTCCAGTGTACAAACTGGAGATGCATCATATAACAACTGTACAACTCTGTATAGCATAAAGTGGAGTGTGCGAATCAAAAAAATGAGTGTACAAATCATTAGCCTTTAACAAAATGTAGAATAGATTGTACATATTAAATGATCTTGAACCACTTATATGACAAAAAAGATTATATAAATATGAGCACGGACTATCACTCACCTATCAGGTGGTGAATTTCGCAGTCTGTAAAGGAGTCCTGAAAGCACCTCGGCCTAAATGTTTGTACATTACAATTTTCATACATTAGCAAACAACAAAATTGCTAGTTTCATACCATATTGAATGGTCAATTGGTCATAAAACAAGTTTTTAAATTAGTATGACTCTTCCAGTTTTGTTTGAAACTAAAATTTGGATTAGTGATACAAGTCTATATACTTGCATCTTAACCCATGTAAGTACACTGCTATACTACATGCAATGTGGCATTAAACTTTGGTTTTCTCAGCTAAATAAGTCCACCTGAAACATAATAGTTATAAAGTAAAAATTTGTCGTTCACTATAGTCAGGGCCGTCTATGAGTTTTTGAAAGCCTTGTGCAACAATTAAATAACTACCTAAAAGTGATGAGGCTGGAAATATTATTGATAGTATAAGAGGCCTTGTAGGGTTGCACACATCACATACACTTAAATACGGCTGACTATAGTGACATACTCACATGTGTTACATGGGTTAAAGTCTAGTAACCAGTAAGGCAGTAACCAACATTTATAACGAAGGTAAAAAAAACTAGCTAGCAAGTTATATATCACAAATAATGTTACCTGAAAAAACTGAAAGAAAACATCATTGAATAAAAAAGTAGGCTCATAAAAAGCCTCAGCTTGAATATTAGCCACACTTCTCCTTTCATTATCCTCATCATCCATTTTCCTCACTTGCCACCCATACTCTTGTACCAAATTACCAAACTGCCCTTTGTCATCATTATATTTACCATCCCATCCTCCACCATTATCTCCTCCTCCTCCACCACCACCATCATTAACCACTAAGTCTTTGAGTTCTTGACTAGAGGATGGAGTTGAAGTGCAATGGCAAAGTTGACTTTTGTTGACTTTTTTGGTAAATAAAATCTTTGGTGTTTTTAAGGATAGGAAAAGATTGAGTTTGGGAGGTGGGGTTGGATTGAAACTTAAAGGGAGGTGAGAACATAGCTCCATTGAGATTGTGATGATGGAGTTGTGGTGTATAATAGACATTGATGATATGTTTTTACTTAAGTGAAAAGCTCTAGAAATCATGTTGGCTTTGACTGTTACTTGAATGGCTTGCTTTATAGGTTTTGAGCATGTTATAATATGTTTTTCTACCTCATGTCCTTATTTATACATAGACAAAATATATAAACTTTTTTTAACAAGAGTAAAATGTTGCAATCAAAAGCTAAAAAGTTTTAAAACTCATTGCCATACATGAAAGAAGTTGTTATGGGCATGTGTTTTCTAGAAAGTGTTACAATCTTGACAGTTTTAACTTTAATCCTTGACATAAATATTGATTATTTGATATAACTCAAATGTTAGTAGTAAACAAGCTGTTTTCTATATAAGTTCATAATCATTGTAATACTTGAGGGCTTGAGGCATTTTTTTTTGTTTTTTTAATAAACGATAGCAAAGGATTAGAAATAGAAAACTAAAAGGGTCAACATGTAAATCTTAAACTAGCTTGCAGAGGCTTCAAATGAAAGACACGTGTTAGGTTGGCTTTTGCTTGTTCACTATACGGCCATTGTCAAATGGAACCTTATCTTGTTTGTGATCGCCTAGGCTCACAATAAGGAGTATCCTCACACTGTGAAGCCCAACTCACGCACCAAACCTTTGGGCCTCTCCCTTTGTCACGCGTTACAAGAAAAAAGAAAAGTGAATTACCAAAAGAGACTAAAATACAAGCCTTTTTACGAGAATGGACCGAAATATTACAAAACCAGACCATTGTTTTATGAGCCAGTGTTATTTCATATATAAAAAAAACTTTCTTAAGTTAAGTTTTGTCAATAGATCACAAGTCTTCATAAAGTGTTTTTATACGTGTCACTTACAAAGTGATGTACTGCTTTTAATGCAAAAGTAAAAGGTACAACTTTAATGCAAAACATACAAGTCATGATATTATGCGTAATGCTAAAAGTACAAGTATTGACAACATTGTTGTATAGTGTTTAGCATTTGTTAGCTTGAAAAAGGGTTTACTTTGCATGAAAAATGGAAAATGAAGTTGATTGATTTGAAGATATCGCCCAGCAACTCGCCCAGACTCGCCCAACCTCGCCTGGCCATCGCCGACCACTCGCCCAGCCTCAAAACTCGCCCAACATTTCGCCCAGCCTTCACTTTGGCTCAACACTGGTTCAATAGCTCGCCCCCGCCATCGCCCAGCCCTCGCATTGGCTCAACACTGGCTCAATACTCGCCCCACACTCGCCTAGCAATCGGGTGATACACGTGTACGGTTAAAAACTAATCTACTAATCAATCAGGACGGATAATATTTGAAAGTTCATTTTGGAAAAAAAATTTGGGAGAGGTTCATATTGGTAAACTAGTACTGTAAATAGTTCATTTTAGAAATTCTCTCAAAAAAGAAAGCAAAATATGTGAGCAGGTGATCATGTTGGTTCGTGCGCACAGAGTCGAACTCTTTATATTTTTTTTGTTAACTGAGAAATAATTATAATAGCATATTTAAGATGTATTTTATTAAAAAATTGCATTTCTCATGAATTTCTCACGCTTCATTTGAAATGTGTGACTATAAATATTTCTTATTCTTCTTATTTTGTTTTCTCTTCTCACTATATCTTGTGTGAGGTATGTTTGTATAAAACTAAGTATTTTAATGAAAAATGAGGGTGGTGTAACTATTAGGGGTGAAAAGTGAGAAGAGTGGAGAAAAGCAATGGTGATGTGGTTTGAGATGAGGGTAACGATGTGACCATTGGGAGTAGCCTTATAGTTTACAGGGTGGTAATGTGCTGCTATTAGTACTCCTACACCTTAAATACAAGAGTAAAATGTGTTGTTCATCTTTGAAGTTGTATTTAATATATACGTTTAGTCTCAATTTCAAAATAAGTCTACCATCTATCCATCAAATCTCCATGTTGCATCCCCGTTAGTTCCGTTGACCAAGTCACGTTAGTCGTCTCTCCTTACACCCCGTGAGACCCGTTGACTAAGAGCAATTTAGTCATTTCCTTTCTTTGTCATTCCCGATCATCTTTAAGCACACACAATCTTCTTCTTCTTTGTTATCTTAACTAGACATTATGAAATTGGACATTCTGATGTAATAACTCGATCAACAGCAGCATACCATGCCATCTCCAATTCAATCACCATATCATATCCATACAAATCAAATATCTCTAAACTCCACACCAATTTCCAAAACTCAAATCCCAATTAAACTCATAGTAATAATAACTGAATGAAATTTTGAAGATGACCAACTCAAAATAGTCAATAAACCAAACAGTGCCATAAAAGCCAAGTAACATACTAAAAAAGTGGATATTTATATACTAGTACAAATCATCATAGATTTCAATTACAATTCAAAACAAATATTTCGATTCTGATTCAATCGATCGTCCATAAAACACTCGACTACAAAACTTTTAATTCGACAATTCAAAAAAATCTCTATTCCTCAAAACAAAGAATGACTGAATCATGAAATTTATACCATCACTCTACACAAAATCATCTCAAACAAAACCAAAGTCCCTCTATAAGCTTTACACTCAGTTCTCGAGTTACAATTTGATAGAAAAAGAAAGGAAATGGAAAAAAATTTGTGTTTTTGAGTTTTTTTAAAGAAAAGAAAGGGAAACAGAGAGGAAAAAGGGAGGAACTTTTGTTTATAAAATCTTCCGGCCAAAAATGGAAGGAAAGAGAAAGTAATGTTGTGTAAAGACTAATATACCCTTTCTAAAATATTTTACATTAACAACTAAAGGGCATATATGTAATTTAAACAAGTTATTTTCCTTTTCCTCTCACTCAAGAACATGATTACTTTCCTTTTCCTTTCCCCTTTCCTCTATCTCAAAAACATATCAACTAACAATTCATTTCCTTTTCTCTTTCCTATTCTTTTTCATTTCCCTTCACTCAAAACTCGAGAACTGAGCTTAGTACCACCTCTTCATCATCAGTTGAAAGTCCACCCCACAATCACAATCACATTTATTTTATCATCAAGACCCCAAATCATACCACCAACCAAAATGCACATGCCTAAAAGAACCCTATATCTGAATATGTGAAGTGGTTTCGAGGTATGTGTGTGTGGACTCATTGAGTTTCATAGAAAATGTTCTTCGCTTCTTCTAACTCACAACCAAAACATAAACCAAACACACCCCTCTTAGTGTTTCTAATTTGAAAAGGAAAAGATCTCTTTATATGTTTCGATTTAAAGAACCAAGTTAAGTATGTTGTTCTTGAGTTTCGGTTTGTTACGGTTCTTGATTTCAAAGATTTTTATTGTTTTTAGTTTCAAATCTTGAAAGATTTTGAATCTTGAATGATAGATCGATGATGGGTTGTTCAAAGTCTTAATTGATAGATTTCAAATCTTGGTTTCATATCTTGAAAGATCAATCGATGATTGGTTGTTTAAGGAATGGGATAGATTTAGTTATTTCTTGGTCGATGTGGTTTTGTTGTTGGTTGTCAAGAAATTTTTGTTGTGGTCGATGTTGGTACCAGCAGTTGTGTGGGTAAAATGATGATTTCTTTATTAGAAAAAGGGGCAAATCACTCAAAAATGTAGTTAACTTGCCACTTTTTTCATTGTATGTAGATTCTTTTTTTTTCTCATTCACGTCGATAAACCTCTGTCGTTAGTCCTTTTTGTGCACCGTTACCAAAAAACATGCATCGTTAGTCTTTTATGCTAACGATCGTTAATAAATAATTTAAAATTTAGTTATCTTACGCTAAACTTGCATCGTTGGTCCTTTCTACTAACGATCGTTAAAAAATAACTTAAATTTTGATTTTCTTACGTTCAGGCCGTTCTTCACATTTTCGTCCGTTTTACGTTTTCGTTCGTTTTAACACGTTTTTGTCCGTTTTTTCACGTTTTCATACGTTTTTACACGCTTTCATCCGCTTTTTCAAGTTTTCGTTCGTTTTTTCACGTTTTCATCTGTTTTTACACGTTTTCATCCGTTTTTACATATTTTCATCCGTTTTTGCACGTTTTCATTCGTGTTTACACACTTTCGTCCGTTTTAACATGTTTTCGTCCGTTTTTCACGTTTTCATCCGTTTTTACATATGTATTCGTCCGTTTTTACATGTTTTCTTCCGTTTTTCATGTTTTCATCCGTTTTTACACGTTTTCATCCGTTTTATCACATTTTCGTCCGTTTTGCGTTTTCATCCGTTCTTACGTTTTAAATCCGTTTAACACGTTTCGTCCGTTTTCACGTTTTCATCCAGTTTTACATGTTTTCGTCCGTTTTCCACACTTTTCATCCGTTTTCACATTTTAGTCCGCCTTTACATTTTTGGTCCGTTTTAACACGCTTTCGTCAGTTTTTTCACGTTTTCATCCGTTTTTTACACGTTTACATCTGTTTTTGCATGATTTCGTCTGTTTTTACACATTTTTGTCTGTTTTTAACACGTTTTCGTCCGTTTTTCTCGTTTTCCTCCGTTTTTACACGTTTCCATCCGTTTCAACACATTTCCATCCGTTTTTTTCATGATTTCATCCGTTTTTACGCATTTTCATCGGTTTTTAGATGTTTTCGTCTGCTTTTTCACATTTTCGGTCGTTTTTTCATGTTTTCGTTCGTTTTTTCACGTATTCATCAGTTTTTTCATGTGTAAACACGCACAAAAACGTGTATAAATGGATGACATGTGTAAACACGGATGAAAACGTGTAGAAATGGCCGAAAACATTCGAAAACGTATTAATATGCGAAAAAATAGACAAAATGTGCAAACACGAACGAAACGTGAAACAGCGGATGAAAACGTAAAACAGATGAACGTGAAACAACGGACGGCGTGCAAAACGAGACGGCGTGTAAAACGAATGAAAACGTGTGAAACGGATGAAAACGCGAAAAATTAGATGAAAACGTGAATAACCGACAAAACGTGTTTAAATGGACGGCGTGTTAAAACATATGAAACGTAAAAATAGACGAAACGCAAAAACGAAACATGCAAAAGCGAATGGCGTGTGTAAAACAGATGAAAACGATGAAAAAGCGAGCGAAACCGTGTTAAAGCGGATGAAACCGTGTTAAAGCGGATGGCGTAAAACGAGCAAACGTGCAAAATGGACGAAATGTGAAATGGATGGCGTGTAAAAGCGGATGAAAACGTGAAAACGGACGAACAGAGAAAAAAACGAAAACGTGAAAACGGACGAAACAGAAAAAGCGAGCAACGTGAAAAAATGGACGAAAATGTAAAAGCGAATGAAAACGTAAAACGGATAAAACGTGAAAACGAGCGGCGTGTTAAAGCGAGCGGCGTGTAAAACGTCTGGCGTGAAAAAAGGACGGAACGTAAGAAACCAAATTTTAAGTTATTTTTAATGATCGTTAGTATAAAGGACCAACGACGCAAGTTTAGCGTAAGATAACCAATATTTAAGTTATTTATTAACGGTCGTTAGTATAAGGACTAACGATGCGGGTTTTTGGTAGCGGGTACGAAAGGACTAACGATAGAAGTTTTTGACGAATGAGAAAAAAGAATGCTACATACAATGAGAAAAAGTGGCAAGTTAACTACATTTTTAGGTGATTTGCCCTAGAAAAAACAAGAACAACAAGTGTTTTGTTGTGATTTGTATTGTACTGTAAAGAAAAAATAAATAGTGGTTACAAAAGATAATGAGTAAGTGATTTTAGGGAAGATGAGTTTTGTTTGAGAGGGATTATAAGAGTGGATGCGTGATTTAGGGTAAAATTATTAGGGTTTGTGAAGTGGGATTGTCTGGGGTTTATAGCTAAAGTTTAGGGTTTGTTAAAGAATTTTAAGGTGGTAGCCGGAAAATAGCAGTGGTAAAGATTGTGTGTGGTTGAAGATGATTGGGGATGATAAAGAGACGAAATGATTAAATTGCCTTAAGTCAACAGGATTAACGGGGTGTAGCAAGAGACGACTAGCGTGACTTGGTCAATGGGATTAACGGGGAGGCAAAATGAAGATGTGAGGGATGGATGGTAGACTTTGAGTACAACTTTAGGGACGAACAATGTATTTTACTTAATACAACTAATGCCCTCATCACCCACTTTACACTACAAAATTTATGACATTTCCTTACTAAAACTTTTGCCTACTAATACTCTTAAAAGTCACTAAATAAAAATAATACGGAGTAAAAACAAAATTGAAACAAAAAATATGAAGTTGTATAAAAATAAAAATAAAGGCTCACATTTTTAACTACTAACTCCACCAAACTTCTCATTTTCATCTCAAATAAAAAAAATTGAAAACCTAGAGACGATCTCTGGCAATGTTAACGGCGTCAGACCATCCTCACACCGTCACCATCGCCATCTTCTTTTCGTCACCGTCATCATCGCCGTTTTCTCTCTGTCACCTTCACCGTCATCGTCGCGGTTTTCTCTCCATCCTCGTCACCTTCACCGTCACCATTGCCGTCTTCTCTCCGTCATCAGCGTCGACTTTGATACATCCGTTTGGTTAATCTCCGGTTCTATTTTTGAACTACTTATTGTTATAATTGATTATAATTGTAAAATTGAGTTTAACCTAATTTTGCAATTGATGTTTTATTGAACTACCTATTGTTATTATTGATGAATTGTTATTTTATTGATTTGTACTAATTGAAGAGTTTAGTAATGTAATTCTCTATAAATTTAGTTGTTCAAGTGAGTAGTTTGTATATGATGATTATAAGTCGTGTGTCGATGTTATAGTCCTGTTTTTTGAGATCGATGTTTGAAATGTGCTACTGCTTGAGAATTTGACGAGTAGATGAAAAACCAATAACTTTTTTGTTAACGGAAGTTTTTGTGATATAAATGTTCGATTCATGAAACTAGGTAGGTTAATAAGGAATTTCAATATGTAAGGAACTAGGTACGAATTTTGTATACGATTTGGACTGCCCTGAAAAATGGCGCATTTCAGTTTAGCTTAGGAGACTTGGTCGGGTATATTTCATGTTGTAGCTTAACCCATTGGCTTGTATGTTACATTTTGTGCTTACTGCATATTTTTAGCTCAATGTAGACATTAGAGTTGATACCACTTACTAGTATAGAATTCCGAATATAAAATCTACTATAGGATTGTGTTTCTTTATAACGATTATGAATTACGAGTAATTTTTGAATGCATTTAATGTTTGCAGGATTTACCAAATCTACCGACTGTGGACTACCCAAGCTTTGAGTTTATTATTGTGGGCGATATAGGAACTGGTATGACTTTATTGTTGCTTTGGAAATTTGAAACTAATAACTGGTTTTCTGGTCTCAAGTCCTTAATTAGACTGCCATGCTCTATAAAATGATTAACTTTGTGCTTGTAATACACTATTATGTTTACTGGCTAATTCAATATACAAGTTAAGCTTGCTATATACGTCGTTTATAACAAACAAATAAGTTGATGCTTTGAATTCTGCTTTTGGTGTAAGTGTCTGCTTAGTTTACTTACACCTGAATAGTACTTGCTCCATATGCTTTGACACATAGGTTCTAGTGCATATACTAGAACCCTCATATCCACTATTGCTTACATGGTTATATAGCATCTAATATAATGAATGTCAACATGATTCCCACTTTGATAATTATATGTTACACGGTGATACTTGTACTTTGTTATCATTTTGTATTGAAAACTGCTCTAATGGTGCACATGCTTGTATGTATAGCATGCCTTGCCTTTTTTGATTTTTATAGTTGTAGAATGCTAGTAGATCCTCTCTCTGTATAACCACTGTATTTGTTGTTCCGTTTATAAATAGTAGGTAGATTCTTCTTCAATGGTTAAAGTGAAGTAGTTTACTATGATCTGCAGGTTTTATTATTAATACCAACATCTATTATAATCAGGTTGTCAGGCTGTGTGCAAAATCAATAGAAGATGTGAGCTCACCTGTTGAGCATTTGACACTTCATTATCAGGGTTTTTTGTCTTATAATACTTCAAATCCATCTATTACTTGTATACTTTAACATATCTCATATTAAAGTAGCTTGAACTTAATTTTATTTAAAAAGGTTCGGCATCTTGATACATCTGAGAAGAGTGAACTCACAAGCTGCATCAATTGAAAGATGAACAAGGTGAGTGTCAAGTACATCCTCGCCCCTTTGTGCATGTGGATAGCAAGTTATCTTATGCGTTCCTTAGTATTATAATGTAGGCAAATAATATAACTTTGATGTGGCCACACCGACCTTCCCAAAAGGGGAGTGTTTACTCGGTTTGTGTGTGCGATGGTGGACCGAAACCCCATGGATTTGTCGGCTAAAAGGTCGGACCTTGTTTACCAAAAATTATATGTGCTAAATTGGTACACAGATGCAAATTTTAGCTGTAACTTGGACCACTGGTGACAGAACCTCCTTTTACAAATATATACAGGGGAGTTATATAGTATTCGTCTGTATACATTTATTATGATTGATTTAGCATTTATTATGATTGATTTAGGATTAGCTGTAATTTGTAATATGATTAGCGGGTGATTGTATTTGCCCAAAATAGATTATGTATTCACACTATATGTATTCGATCCATTGGAATGTAATGATCATCAAAAACACTTTACCTCATATTCTTTCATGGTATCATGAGCAAAATCTATCCCATCCTAAATTAACCTCAAAATTTCTTCGTCTTTTTTTCCCCCTTTATACAACTTCAATCTCAAACTTCTCCGATCAATTCAAAACTGCTATCAAAATCCTAACTTTAATTTTTTATGTTACTAATTCCAATCTTCCTTTTACCACTTACAAATCAAAGTGCTAATTACAATATTGTTTTCTCTAGTTTCAAACCTCATAATTGATACAATTGGAATTATTCGAGCCAAGAAAAATTCTGGGAACAATGTATACAAGCAAAACAAATCATTATTCTAAACCCTATCACCAATTCACGACATTCATGGCCCATGAAAATAACCCTCCTACTTCCGCGGAACACAAAGGTAACACAAATGTTCAATATAATAAACCTCAAAGCCTACCTCCATTATGCAATCACTTCAACAAAGGGACGTATAAATTCGGTGATAGTTGCAAGTTTCTTCATGATCACCGAAATAGAGCAAGGTTACTATCAAAAAACCCCAATGTCAGTAACTTTAGTCGACCTTCTGGTAACAATAAAATTGGTCAAAATAATATATGTTGGAACCCTCCTGGTTATTATCACACACGAATAAACCAAAAGCACCCACAACCCAATACTTCTAATCGGTTGGGCCACCACCCCAATCCCCAAGCTTTTAACTCCCAAGTTATAACAACCCGTAAAATTTTCGGATTATTATAATAATATTTATCACGTCAGAAAATTTAAAACAAATATTTTCTGACAAAATGCCAATATCTAAAATTTAAAAACGAGAGGTCATTTCGTTTCTTTAGAAATAAGACACTGCACATACAATACTTGCCCACAAAGTATCTGTGAAATTTATTATTGTCCAAGTTAATATGTAAGCATACATAAGCTTAATCCATTGTTCAAAAGTTATTCCGTATATCTTTGCGGTCAAGATAGCATACAAGACTAAAATAAATACTGAGATAACAGAAAAATACACTTTTTATCAATCACTAATAATTTACGAAAGAAAACGAGAAGTTATCTCGTGAATTCGGAAAGTCATGACACCGCACGCATACCGACACCAAATTAATAACGGAAAACAGTTATAATCAAATTTCAACGAAATAAGAATGTCATATTATTACGTTTAAGAAATCGTTTCCGAAAACATAATTTCTATATTTTTCGGGTACCGGGAAGGTCCGTTTACTCGAGGATTCGACAAAACACGGGGTACAGATTATACTGTGTTTGATAATAAAACAAAAGAGATAAACTTGTATCTCTCTCTACCACGTTTCACCTCTATCTGCTTCCTCCCTCTCTACCTATTCGAGCCATGTACAGAAGAAACATAAAAAGGAAAACCTGCAATCATCTTTCTTCTTCCTCATATTCTCACTCTCCAAAATCATGAAACAATTTGTCCCCTCCTACTTTTGCTGCTACCATACGCATGCACCAACCCAAGGTCAAGTCTTCAAAACCTAGCACTAGATGAAACACCTGTCATCTCCACCTTCTATTTTTTCACACGTGATCACGAGGGTGTAATTAACTTATGAGGATGGAAAGCAAGCTTTGCTTAGAAGGGTTCCTCACCAATTCCCAAGATGAAAAGAGAAGTCAAAACCTCCCACTTTTCCTTCTATTTACTGATTCGAGCCACAAGGGGGCACCCAAACAGCCATCATCATCATCTTACACAAAAACTAGGGTTTCAAGAATTAGGGTTCATACAAAGATTAGGGTTACATGAGTCAAAGGGGTTCTTTGAAATTAGTTTGGGGGTTTTGATACTCGACGCATAAGGAAGCTTCTCAAGAGACTAATTGTCCCAATTCGTCCCGAAACTCCTTCAATTGAGCTCGACGTTTTTTTGGTATTCATCTACCTTGTAAGAACGAATTTATTGTTATTTAGTTCTTTTGAATCCGTAGAGTTGTAAGGTCATTTGTCTAAATTCGAATTAATAAATTCATGTTCATACCGATTAATATAAATCATAAGAGATATTGATTTAATTGAGTTAATGAATGTTGAATCAAAGTTAAGTAAATGGTAATGTTGTTGATGTAGTTGTGGTAAAACAAGGAAACCAGAAAACTTTAAAAAAAAACTTGCTCATCAACTTAGGTGGTAATCGGCTTATTTGAATTATTGGTACTTTCGGCAT
This sequence comes from Chrysanthemum lavandulifolium, assembly GCA_022545495.1. Taxonomy (NCBI): domain Eukaryota; kingdom Viridiplantae; phylum Streptophyta; class Magnoliopsida; order Asterales; family Asteraceae; genus Chrysanthemum; species Chrysanthemum lavandulifolium. Next base: position 52,272,601 of record CM040244.1, read on the forward strand.
AAGCATTGGCTTGGTAAACTAATTTGGTTTTCAGTTTAAGTGGCTTAAAGGTTCACAGCTTATCTAATACTCGGCGTATCTTTATTCTTTTTTTCGATTAGTTCTGGCGTACTCGACTCGGGGTATTGCTAGTTTTTCTTTTTGACTCATTCCTGCTGGGTCGACCCGTACAGTCCCTAACCACAGGGTGACAGGTCATGTGCTCACGATCGGGAAGTTCCCGACCGATATAAGTCTTAGACGAGTATAATAGTAAACGTTATTGTTGTTTTGACTTCGTTATGTTTTTAGGTTACAAGAACAATGGTTTTGCGTTATTTATGTCACCAAGAGTCCGCGGATTATATTGCTTCGGGTCGCAACGGGATACCCGAGGGTGTTAAACTTTTGAGTTCACCACATTTACAAAAATATCATTGTCCATTCCAGAAACCTTGCGTCTAAATTTCCAATGAATAGCAGTTGGGTTGCAAGCCCATTCGCTTGTAAAAGCCACATGTGGATTGTAGCAAACTCAAAGCCCAACTCAACACTTTTCTTAGTAAGTGTGTGGGAAGCAGTTTGGGCCACAGCCCACTCCAAAAGGTCCGTTTGGTTAATTTTGGCAAAGGGATAAAGCCCGATCTAAATCTGATCCATTAGTTTTGCTCAGCCCACTTGGGTGTTAAATTCCATGTTGTCTCAAGTTTACATTCAACTCTAATCCCGTCTTGTTCAATTTACCTTCCATTCCGTGTCAATTCATCATAACCGACATGTAATATCCATTTACGTCAACTCGTCCAAACTTCGACATGTCACGAGATGTATCATTAATATGAGTACTAAAACGAGACATTAAAAACATAAACAAAGCATAGAAAATGAAATTATAACTCGACTTATAAACTATACGAAACATAAACATACAAGTATAATTATTAAAACCGGATGTTAGACTTGATAAAATGAGACATATAGTTTTGACATTTAAACATGAATATACACATTGGACATACCAAATTTTCGGAAAAACTTATTTATTAATGAAATGTATAGTATTCTTCTAGTACAAATTATATATAAATTAAGTTAAGACTTAATTTACTATTAAATGTCATGAAAATATATATATACATTTATTATATATATAACTTTTCAAAACATATTACCTGAAATGAAATTATTAAAATCTACATTGTATTTTTCAAATACAAATTGCAAGTAAATCTATTTAAGACTTGGTTTTCTTAAAACAAATATATTATGTCATAAGTATATATATATAAAGATATATATACACTTAATATATGTACCTTTCCCGTTCACACCAACAACGTCTTATTATAAGAATACTACTCTTTCGTTCACACCAACAACGTCTTATCAATTGGTCATCATTGAACCAAAGTCGTGATTCCTTCTTCGGGATTCCTTCCATGTCATCCTTCATAAGCCGAAATCCACCTAAATCTTGTAAATTGTTTTAAGATAAACGATGCCACATAAGCGGCAACAACAACAACAACAACAACAACAAGTCAAACATTTAAAAACTTATAAAGTTAGTTAAACTTTATTGAGCCTTAAACATAAAGACTAGATATGTCGTACTTAATTAGGTTGCGTGTCGGAGCCGTGCACTATCATCCTTTGATTTAATTCCCTTTAGACTTCCTATTGCACATGGCCAAGGTGAGTTTCATAGCCCCTACTTTTACTTGTTTTATAACTGTTTTGGGGGAAGATACATGCTCATTTTTACTTAAACTAAGTGCTAATTTTACCTGAACAAATGAATTGTTTACTGAAACTATGTTGAATGACTGAATGCATTATGTGCTTACATGCCAATTACTTGATTACTTATATGCATTCTAGTGTAAAGTTAATGCATGCTTTTACATATGGACACAAGTATTTGAAATCTATATGCTGCATGACCAGTGAGCTGGTCACCGACCGATTGTCTTGGTTGCATTTACTATGTACATACATGACCGAATGAATGGGTCACATTCCGAGTGTGAGCGGTAACATGACCGAGTGAACTGGTCGCATAATGAAATGAATTAAATACTAAATCTTGTGGTCCATAAAACTTTTACAAATTCAAATCTATGAACTCACCATCGTGGTGACCCCTTTTAGCATGTATCTTGGGTTTTGAGGTGATAGCTTATCTTTGGAGGCGCAAGGCAAAGGCATGGCATGGTCATAGATGACCCTGATTTATGTATTGGGACCACCTTTTTATAATGGGCCATTTTCCGCACTAATCAATAATGTAAACATTGTTTTAAGAATGAATAAAAATTTATTTATGAAAAACCAATTGTTCTATGCTTATGTTGTGATACCAATTTAGTAGCATCCTAATACTTGTATGCTTCCGCTGAGTCATTTTGGGGGTGTTACAGATTGGTATCAGAGCCTAGGTTATAGAGAACTGGGTATATTTTTAAAACCTAGACTATAATCACTTTTACAAAAACTAAACCCTATGACCGACACGTGTGCACCTTGGTGATGCCTCACTTATGATCTTGTTGAGATCATACTTGATAAGATACATGTTTTATCCTTTGCTCGCTAATTTCATTATAGATTACAATTATTTTCCTATACATATGCTTACGTATCACGACCCTCCACCTTTCCCTCACATAAAGAGAATAATTGTTCTAATCCTTCAAAACAACCTTTAAAAGTATTGTGACATATTACTAAGCGTAACTAAGCTAAGTATTTCAAAATTCATTGAACCTCGGGTGAATATAGGTGATCACCTATATTCAACTGGGGATAGTGGGACATAGCATGACCACTATGTCCGACTCGGTGAATTTTACAAGACTTAGGATAGTTATAATAGCTTTATGTCGGTGAGAAAATGATAATATTTTAATAAACATGTAACATTTTAATAAGGCACACATTGGCGTTACACTAAGGCCACTCATTGACATCCCTTAACCACAAGCCACTCACTGGCATTCCTTAATCACAAGCCACTCACTGGCATTCCTTAATCACAAGCCACCCACTGGCATCACCCTATCATGAGCCACTCACTGGCGTCACAATAATCCTTAATCATGAGCCACTCACTGGCGTCATACTACTTCCTAATCATAAACTTTAAAATTCCATATCACAATCGGGTTATGTTATAGTCACTCCTACCCCAAACCTTACATTTCATGGACAAATCAAACCATTCTAGGAGCAACCTTCCAGTAGCACCTATGAGAAAGAACAATAAACCTTTGGAAAAATCTAGAAAGACACAGTAAATGACCCATAATCCCGCAAAACTTGAAAATTTCACCATTGAAAATTTGATACCTAGAAACTCCACCCACCTCTTAAGAATAACCGTGCCTACCTTATTACCCTCCTACAAACAAAAGAGTTGCCATACAAACTATTTCCGATTATCCCTCAAACCATTATAATCAAAATACTTCATGAATCACTTCATGAATCATTCTACAAACCAAATTACCACCTTACCATTTCACCATAAAATAAACTACAATTCTACCCATACCTTACCAAAATAAAGTGTTCCTTAATACTTTGAAAGGTATTCGGAACCACTCTATTGGTTACTTATTTCCCGAAATATGTTTTAAGTTAATACCCATAAACATAAATGATCAATGTCCTCCTTGATAGCTAAGCGACCTTAGGATTATCCTACACCTCTGCCTAAAACCATAGATAACCATGAGGTTCATCAACTATTAAACCTCGATCCTACCCAACTTAGGCAACTAAACCCTATCCGTGGCTATGGGTAAATGTTATATCCTGCTACATATCCTTGCTACAATATATTTTCCAATTTTGAGGATTCCTCTTTAGAATCCAACAATAATACTTTCCAAAATCCCTCGTTAAAATGAGACAAAATGCTGAAACACTTAGAGTTCCGCAAAATTTCCCTTATACATACCAAATTAAGAACCAGTTTTACAATCTTGTGAGAATGTGTCATTTTTACACATTAATGATTTTGAAATCTGGTCTTAGTCAAACTTGTGTAAACATTTATTCGAAAGTGAAATTCGAAAACAAATGTTCCCCCATCCCTTAAAGAAGAAAACACACAAACCCGTAGCAAACCTTAAGAATTAACCACTATACCTTAAAATCATTAAATACCAGAAATGGGTACGTTCTACCATGGGAAGTTAGAAATTCTCACATTAACAAAATAATGAAACCTCATAACATCAAGAATTAGAACTTTCACCCAATGAACCTACCCCAGAAAATCATGGCTCCTCAGATAGAGGATGTGCTGTTGGCATAACATCTAGGTACCCATACCCAAAGAGGAAACCCTATAACAACCTAGGGAACATTCAAAACTTGTTCCAAATACCATCACCTCGTTTCCGACACCTATCGATAACGTGGCGAGATCCGGACGGATCTCCTATAAAATGGTAGACTATAACAACCCGTAAAATTTTCGATTATTATAATAATATTTATCACTTCATAAAATTTAAAACAATTATTTTTGACAAAATGCCAATATCTAAATTTTAAAAGCGAGAGGTCATTTCGTTTCTTTAGAAATAAGACACCGCACATACAATACTTGCCCACAAAGTATCTGTGAAATTTATTATTGTCAAGTTAATATGTAAGTATACATAAGCAATCCATTGTTAGAAAAGTTATTCCAGTATCTTTGCGGTGCGGTAGCATACAAGACTAAAAATAAATCTTGAGATAAGAGAAAATACACTTTTATCAATCACTAATAATTCTGAAAGAAAACGAAGTTATCTAGTGAATTGAGAAGTCACGACACCATGGCATCTGACACCAAATTAATAACAACAAATGGTTATAATCAAATTTCAACGAAATAAGAATGTCATATTATTACGTTTAAGAAATCGTTTCCCAAAACATAATTTCTATATTTTTCGGGTACCGGGAAGGTCCGTTTACTCGAGGATTCGACAAAACACGGGGTACAGATTATACTGTGTTTGATAATAAAATAAAAGAGATAAACTTGTATCTCTCTCTACCACGTTTCACCTCTATCTGCTTCCTCCCTCTCTACCTATTCGAGCCATGTACAGAAGAAACATATGAAGGAAAACACGCAATCATCTTTCTTCTTCCTCATATTCTCACTCTCCAAAACATGAAACAATTTGTCCCTCCTACTTTTCTTTGCTACCATACGCATGCACCAACCCAAGGTCAAGTCTTGAAAACCTAGCACTAGATGAAACACATCATCTCCACCTTCTCTTTCACACGTGATCACGAGGGTGTAATTAACTTATGAGGATGGAAAGCAAGCTTTGCTTAGAAGGGTTCCTCACCAATTCCCAAGATGAAAAGAGAAGTCAAAACCTCCCACTTTTCCTCCTATTTACTGATTCGAGCCACAAGGGGGCACCCAAACAGCCATCATCATCATCTTACACAAAAATTAGGGTTTCAAGAATTAGGTTTCATACAAAGATTAGGGTTACAAGAGTCAAAGGGGTTCTTGAAATTAGTTTGGGGGGTTTTGATACTCGACGCATAAGGAAGCTTCTCAAGAGACTAATTGTCCCAATTCGTCCCGAAACTCCTTCATTTGAGCTCGACGTTTGTTTGGTATTCATCTACCTTGTAAGAATGAATTTATTGTTATTTATTTCTTTTGAATCTGTAGAGTTGTAAGGTCATTTGTCTAAATTCGAATTAATAAATTCATGTTTATACCGATTAATATAAATCATAAGAGATATTGATTTAATTGAGTTAATGAATGTTGAATCAAAGTTAAGTAAATGGTAATGTTGTTGTTGTAGTTGTGGTAAAACAAGGAAACCAGAAAACTTTAAAAAAAACTTGCTCATCAACTTAGGTGTTAATCGGTTTATTTGAATTATTGGTACTTTCGGCATAAGCATTGGCTTGGTAAACTAATTTGTTTTTCAGTTTAAGTGGCTTAAAGGTTCACAGCTTATCTAATACCAGGCGTATCTTTATTCTTTTTTTTTATTAGTTCTGGCGTACTCGACTCGGGGTATTGCTTGTTTTTCTTTTTGACTCATTCCTGCTGGGTCGACCCGTACAGTCCCTAACCACGGGGTGACGGGGTCATGTGCTCACGATCGGGAAGTTTCCGACCGATATAAGTCTTAGACGAGTATAATAGTAAACGTTATTGTTGTTTTGACTTCGGTATGTTTTTAGGTTACAAGAACAATGGTTTCGTTATTTATGTCACCAAGAGTCCATGATTATATTGCTTGGTCTCAGCGGGATACCCGAGGGTGTTAAACTTTTGAGTTCACCACATTTACAAAAATATCATTGTCCATTCCAGAAACCTTGCATCTAAATTTCCAATGAATAGCAGTTGGGCTGCAAGCCCATTCGCTTGTAAAAGCCACATGTAGATTGAAGCAAACTCAAAGCCCAACTCAACACTTTTCTTAGTAAGTGTGTGGGAAGCAGTTTGGGCCACAGCCCACTCCAAAAGGTCTGTTTGGTTAATTTTAGCAAAGGGCTAAAGCCCGATCTAAATCTGATCCATTAGTTTTGCTCACCCCACTTGGTGTTAAATTCCATGTTGTCTCAAGTTTACATTCGACTCTAATCCCGTCTTGTTCAATTTACCTTCCATTCCGTGTCAATTCATCATAACAGACATGTAATATCCATTTACGTCAACTCGTCAAACTTGACATGTCACGAGATGTATCATTAATATGAGTACTAAAACAAGACATTAAAAACATGAACAAAGCATAGAAAATGAAATTATAACTCGACTTATAAACTATACGAGACATAAACATACAAGTTTAATTATTAAAATCGGATGTTAGACTTGATAAAATGAGACATATAGTTTTGACATTTAAACATGAATATACACATTGGACATACCAAATTTTCGGAAAAACTTATTTAATAATGAAATGTATAGTATTCTTCTAGTACAAATTATATATAAATTAAGTTAAGACTTAATTTACTATTAAATGACATGAAAATATATATATACATTTATTATATATATATATTTTTTCAAAACATATTACCTGAAATGAAATTATTAAAATCTACATTGTATTTTTCAAATACAAATTGCACGCAAATCTATTTAAGACTTGGTTTTCTTAAAACAAATATATTATGTCATAAGTATATATATATAAAGATATATATACACTTAATATATATACCTTTCCGTTCACACCAACAACGTCTTATTATAAGAATACTACTCTTCCGTATATTATCAATTGGTCATCATTGAACCAAAGTCGTGATTCCTTCTTGAGTTCCTTCCATGTCATCCTTCATGGCGAAATCCACCTAAATCTTGTAAATTGTTTTAAGATAAGCGATGCCACATAAGCGGCGAACAACAACAACAACAACAACAACAACAAGTCAAACATTTAAAACTTATAAAGTTAGTTAAACTTTATCAAGTCTTAAACATAAAGACTAAATATCCGGTACTTAATTAGGTTTAGATGTCGGAGCCGTGCACTATCATCCTTTGATTTAATTCCTTTAGACTTCCTATTGCACATGGCCAGGTGAGTTCATAGCCCCTACTTTTACTTGTTTTATAAGCATTTTGGGGAAGATACATGCTCATTTTACTTAAACTAAGTCTTGATTTTACTGAACAAATGAATTGTTTACTAAAACTATCTTTGAATAGTGAATGCATTATGTGCTTACTTGTCAATTACTTGATTACTTATATGCATTCTAGTGTAAAGTTAATGCATGCTTTTACATATGGACACAAGTATTTGAAAGCTGTATGCATGCATGACCAGTGAGGCTGGTCACTGACCGATTATCTTGGTTGCATTTACTATGTACATACATGGCCGAATGAATGGGTCGCATTTCGAGTGAGCGGTAACATGACCGAGTGAGCGGTCGCATAATGAAATGAATTAAATACCAAATCTTGTGGTCCATAAAAACTTTTACAAATTCAAATCTATGAACTCACGGTAAAGCTTACCCCTTTTAGCATGTATCTTGGGTTTTGAGGTGATAGCTTATCTTTGGGCGCAAGGCAAAGGCATGGCATGGTCATAGACGACTCTGATTTATATATTGGGACCACCTTTTTATAATGGGCCATTTTTCGCAATAATCAATAATGTAAACATTGTTTTAAGAATGAATAAAAATTTATTTATGAAAAACCAATTGTTCTATGCTTATGTTGTGATACCAATTTAGTAGCATCCCAATACTTGTATGCTTCCGCTGAGCCATTTTGGGGGTGTTACACAAGTGCATTATCCTCAGCCCGTTAACGCACTTGCCCAATATTCTCTTATACCACAACAACCCGTGTATGGGGCCCATACCAGCAATGGAGTTCCGTCTCCCGGCTTGCTCGGACCCACACCCGCCTTGTACCAAGCCACTTCGATTCCTAGTGCATTTAGCACTATGAGTGTGCAAGACCTGACATGGAACATGGATACAAGTGCATCTTCTCATTTAAATTCTAGTACAAGTAATCTAAGTACCATTTTTAATAAGCGTTTATTCCCATATGTACACGTTGGTGATGGTAATTCTATTCCCGTCACCAATACCGGCCATAACATTATTCCTTCCCTCCATCTCCCTTTACATCTACATAATGTACTTGTCACTCCTAACATAATTAAAAACCTCATTTCTGTTCGTTAGCTTACTAGGGATAAATTGCACTATTGAATTTGACGCCTTTGGTTTTTCTGTGAAGGATTTCCTGACTCATCATATCCTCCTTATGTGTGACAGCTCGGGTGATCTTTATCCAGTTATATAGCCATCCACTATCCCTACTGCTTTTCTCTCCACAAGTTCCTCCATGTGGCATCAACGTCTCGGTCATCCTGGTGACGATGTACTACGGTCTCTTATTTCTCGTAAATTTATTTCATGTAACAAAGACAAAAAGTCCACACATGTTTGCCATGCTTGCCAACTTGGCAAACATGTGAAGCTTCCTTTCTACAGTTCAAATTCTATTGTCGAAAATTGTTTTGATATTATTCATTATGATTTATAGACCTCTCCTATTGTTAGTTCCAGTGGTTTTAAATATTATGTTATTTTCCTCGATCATTCCTCTCATTACTTGTGGATTTATCCTCTTCGTCACAAATCGGACATGTTCGATAAGTTTTTGCATTTTCACTCTTATGTTAAAAATCAGTTTAAGAGTGAAATAAAAAGTTTTCAATGTGATCATGGTGGTGAGTTCGATAATAATCGACTCCATACACTTTTTGCTAATAATGGTATTCAACTTAGATTTTCTTGTCCAAAAACCTCTCAACAAAATGGCAAGGCGGAAAGAATGATCCTCACAATAAATAACGTCATCTGCACCCTCTTTTTTCAAGCACACCTACCACCTACCTTTTGGGTCGAGGCCCTTCACATGGCCACATACCTCCTTAATCTTCTCCCATCAACCGCCATTAACAACGAAATCCCCTTCACAAGACTTTTCTAAAAAGAACCCGACTACTCTCGTTTACGCATCTTTGGATGCCTTTGTTACCCTCACCTCACAAACTTGCTCCACGTGCCACCCCGTGTATTTTCTTGGGTTTTCCCGCCTACCACCGTGGCTTTCGTTGCCTAGACCTTGAAACCAACAAAATCATTCTCTCCCGACATGTTACCTTTGATGAAACCCAATTCCCATACCGTTCCATGACACCATCCTCTTCACCATCCTATACGTTTTTGGACCCTCCTCCCACTTCCCTACTTAAACATACAATAATTGATCCCGCAAATACCCTAACACCACCTTAACAAGAGACCCTCAACAACCCCCTTTTCCCACCACCCCATCGGGCCATAATGGTCAGCCCGCTAACACATCCCCTGCACCCCAATATCCAACAAACACCAATACTCATTCTGCCCAAACAACACGACCCAATATCCAATACCCTCAACAACAACCCAATAGCCCACTACCCGCGCCTCAAAAGTAACCCAACAGCCCACCAACCACAGCCCAAAATCAATCATCACCAGCCCAACAACCTCCTACGCATACAACCAACCCTGACGCCTCGACCCAACCTACACAACCTCCCACCGAACCACCCCGTACTCACCGCATGATCACTCGATCTCAATTAGGCATTGTCAAACTCATTGAACGTCTCTCGCTTCATACTTCTTCTATCTCGCCTTTACCTAAATCTCCCTTCCTCGCTTTACAAAACCCTCATTGGAATAATGTTATGCATGATGAGTATAATGCATTAGTTAAAAATGGTACTTGGATTCTGGTACCACGGCCCTCTGGTGTTAATTTGGTGAGATCTATGTGGTTGTTTAAGCATAAATTTCATGTTGAAGGGACTTTGAGTCGTTATAAGGCTCGTTTGGTTGCCAATGGCAGCAGTCAGCAACTTAGTATTGATTGTGATGAGACCTTTAGTCCAGTTGTCAAACCGGCTACCATTCGCATTGTTCTTAGTCTTGCGGTATCCCGCAAGTGGCCTATTCATCAGCTTGACGCTAAGAACGCCTTTCTTAACGGGATTTATCTGAGACCGTATATATGCACCAACCGCCGGGATTTGTAGACTCCCGATACCCTCATCACGTATGCCTTCTACAGAAATCCTTATATGGACTAAAGCAGGCACCTCGTGCTTGGTTTCAAAGATTTGCAGGTTATGCTACTAGAGTTGGATTTTATCATAGTCGTTGTGACTCTTCATTATTTATTCTTCGACAGGGATCTCAAGTGGCTTATTTACTTATCTATGTGGATGACATTATCCTTGACCTCCTCTCGCCTCCCACATCATATCATTGCTTCCACTGCATAGTGTGTTTGAAATGGTGATCTTGGGCCCTTAATTATTTACGGGCATTTACGCTACTCGGCATTCTGGGTCTCTTTCTATCTCGGCGAAGTATGCTCACGAGCTTCTTGAGCGTGCTCGCATGACCAGCTATAACCCTTCTCGAACACCGGTTGATACCGAATCAAAGCGGGTCCGAAGGTGTTCGATTCGAGATCTACTTTATGTCGCGGTCTTGCATGTGGTCTTGATATCTCACATTAACGGATCGGATCTCTCTATGATGTACAACAGACTTGTCTTTACATGCATGATCCTCGCGAGCCACATTCGCGCCATTAAGCGTATTTTACGATCGTTCGAGGACTTTGGTTTTGGTCTACACCTATATTCGTCCTCTACCACTTCTCTTGTTGGATATCGAGATCTGCAGTTAGGCGGGTTGCCCATCCGCACGACGGTCTGCCGGGATCTTGTGTTTTTACGGCGATAATCTACTTTCTTGGTCTTCAAGCGACAACACACCATCTCCCGTTCTAGTCTTTGAGCCGAGTATCGAGGTGTTGCTAATGTTGTGGCGAGGCGCATGGCTTCGTAACCTTCTTCGTGTTGCATTCTCCTCTTTCTCTTGCCACTCTTGTCTACTTTGATAATGTTAGTGCCATCTGTTTGTTTGCCAACCCTGTTCAACATCAACGGACCAAACATATTGAGATTGATATACATTTTGTTCGTGACATGCTTACCAATGGTCAAGTTTGTGTTCTCCATGTACCCTCCCGTTATCAGTACGCATATATCTTCATCAAGGGACTTCCTTCTGCCTTATTTGAAGATTTTAGATCCAGTTTGAGCGTCCGGCTTCCTCCTGCTCCAACTGTGGGGGAGTATTAGTCTGTATACATTTATTATGATTGATTTGGCATTTATTATGATTGATTTAGGATTAGCTGTAATTTGTAATATGATTAGCGGGTGATTGTATTTGCCCAAAATAGATTATGTATTCACACTATATGTATCCGATCCATTAGAATGTAATGATCATCAAAAACACTTTACCTCATATTCTTTCAATCTAGCAGTGATGAGAAGAAGTATAAAGCACTAAAACGTGCTACAGATTTTCCATAATAAATGACATTAACAAAAACATGATAATGTTTTGGAAAACACTTGGATTTCTTTCTTTGATTCTCTATTTAAAGAATCTTTGAGTGCTAACTAGATCTAATGGAACCATTACAACTTATGATTGTAATTAGTTAGGTGTTGTCTTTGATTAGTTTATTCTAAATCATTTCATTGACTATCTGTAGGTGCTTATTGACGAGTCTACTCAATCAACTGAGCCGGAGTGTCTTATACCTCTTGTTCTTGGGGCAAAGCAGGTATATACATATATATTATGTACTACTGCTTGTAGTGACGCTCTTCTTGGGGTGCTCTAATGGATATTGTTTCTTCTAGGTGGTTAGTGTTGCGACCATTGCCATTTCGGTCCAGCTTATCATGTGCAAGAATGCGACTCAGTTGGACTAGCTCAGTCTCTGTTTGAGCAACTTGTGCTTCTTGGTGTTAAGCCAATTAGATTCCAGGTTCTGACTCTCATTTCCCAAGGCTTTTTACTCCTTTCCATCTAATTTTTTTTTTATTTGGACATAACGAGGCTGTCAAGGGCACATAAGTTGTGTTTTGTTTTAGATGGTGTTACTTGTCGAGAAGTGGATTTATCAATCAATGATCATATAGGTTGGTTCTAGTAACTAAAAATTGCAATTTGTCATTAAAATTTTAGGTGCAATATCGTATGCATCCATCCCTTTCAGAATTCCCTTCCAATAATTTCTATGAAATGACTCTCCAAAATGGTGTATTTGTAAATGAAAGGCAAACAACGGGCATTGGTTTCCATGGCTGTGCCAAACCATCCATGTTCTTTTATGTTCGGTGTGTGCAACTCTTCTTCCCTTTCTTTTGTAAATCAAATGTTTCTTCTAGTAACAAAATGGTTGGTAAGATACATTATCTGACTTCATATGTACTCTTACGTTGACGGCTTTCTTGTAATTATTGCAGATGGGACAAGAAGAAATCAGTGCTAGTGGAACGTCCTATCTCAAAAGGACAGAGGCTGCAAATGTTGAAAAAATGTTGAACACCTTCTTAAGGAGTGGTGTAGTTCCAAGTCAGGTATATTCATTTCTCCATATTCTTCTTTGACCTGTTGGCATTCTCAAGATATATTGATTAGAGTAAATGTTATGTAGATTGGGGTTTCATGATTCTCGAGTAACATTCTTCTCACTTCTTGTAATAAACTTGAGTTGAGTCGATTGGAGAATCTAATGGTTCGTTGTAGATGTAGAAATTTTGACTCATATATACATGTATGAATAGGTCGATTTGGATTATGCGTTATGTCAAGCGGGTTAACGGGCTACCAAAAGTCAGATTTTTATTACATTACAACCTCCTAAATTGTTATTATATAAACAAGCTATATGGGATTTTGAACCTGGTGAAAGGTTTACGGTTACTTTTGATGAGAATGTACAGCCTGTTGGCAAAGAGGGAAATGAGCTAACTAGCTTTCTTGGAACAGTTGCAAAAATGTCTCAACATCTCGAAATAAGTATCACATATTGGAGGAAAGTATCACAAGATAAGAAAGATGATTTATGGAGCATTGTTAAGGTAAATTTGATATAATATATGTACAAAGATATTAATTAATTTATAAATATTCATGATTTATGCATTACTAAAATGTTGGCTAAATATTAAATTGTAGGAGAAATTTGAATTTGCTCCCGTTGAAACAGAAGAAATCAGATTGTGGGTCATGGCAGACATAAACCGAAAATGGAAGACATGGAAATATGAGCTAAAAAAACGTTCATTTGATTCAAGCTAACCATTGATGAGATTGTAGCCGCTCAAACTGATTCTAGAGTCGAGAGAGAGGACTTCAGAAAGCTATTGAGTCATTGGTTTTGTGAAGAAGCTCAAGTAATCCACTTCTTTGTGTCTGTATTATCCGGTTATTTGAGTATGTTCATTAACTTGCAACTCACTTCAAAAAAGATGGTCGCTAATTATGCCCACAAGCTGTATCAGGGTTCACTTCTTTGTAATATTTATTTATAGCATGATCCTACGTAAATCAGTAAACTATATTATGAAAATGCTCATTTTATGGATGTGTGGAGTAGTTTATATTACTATTATAAGAGTGTTATAAATCAGTAAACTACCATATTGATTGTGTACTTTGTTCTATTATGGTTTATGACATTACTAGGTACATGTTATTATATGTATATTTTGTGTCTGAAATTCTTTTCTCACATGCATTTTCAGCTACACAAGTTGTTTTCTTGATCTATGTTATCATGTTTCTTGAGTATTTGGATCAATAAATAAGATTTATATAAGGCACCAATACACCAAAATTTTATTTTGTAAATGAAGGTTACAAAGACAATAGAAGGTATTTTTCATTTCCGGTTCCAGTTCCAGTTGAGACCAAATTTTCCATTTACATAGTCCAATATTCCAGTTGTAAATGCAGGTTACATAGATCAATATTTTTTGTAAATGCCAGTCTTGGGTACCAGTTATAACATTTTGTACATTTGAGATTGTTTTAGAGATTTTTATTTGAACTTAACTTGAGTACAATTTTTATTTGTGCAATAATTGTTTTGGTTTGTTGAGAAATGCAATATGCACAATTGACAATTCAATTTGTATTTCTGCCAGGAAGTATGTATCTGTACATTGCAAATTAGACTTTTGCTGACTGAAATTTGCTATAATTTGTGTCATTTTAGTGAATTTTTAGAAAGGTGGTATACCATTTTTAGTGACTAAAAAATTTTAGACACTAAATCTTTTGAGCTTTTGCTCACTAAAATTTTAGTGAGCAAAGACTTTTAAGGGTGAGTTTGGTTCCCAAACTTCAAACACCAGGTTTTTAAATGTCATTAATTTAAAGTTTTTGAAACCCCAACATTTAAAAGCTAGTGACTTGTTTGGTTGCAAAAAAAGAAAAAGGAAAATCAAAGTTTTGAAATGTGTAAAATAGTACATGACTGGTTACAACTTCATCTTCACCAAACCAAAAAATAGTAACAATAGTAGATGTAATTGATGTGCACATCAAAAGGTTACCCATAAAAATCATCTTTATTGGGCTATTACATATCTATACCAACATACATTGCAAGGACTATTACTGAAAACGTAATAGCAAAACATCAAAATTTTGCAAGATCTATTAGAGAACGATGTAAACCCAAGTTCCTCTTTTTTTGTAAAATAGATTAAAGATCGTATTATCAATTGAAGAATCGGCTAAAAGAAAGATAAAGTAGAATGAAGAAGAAGCATAGAAAGTAAAATAGTGGTGGAGAATAAACAAAAAAAGATCTAAAAGTTACATAGGTTCATATTTATTTTTGAGGATATAAGAATTATTGGGAACAGGAGTATTAATGGTTTTATGAATAAATATTGTCATACGGTCTCACCAAATTATAAATGCATCCACTATGAGATGAGTTTTAAACCTCTTGTTTTTGGTGTATTATAAACACAAAACCAGTCTTTTATTTTCAACCAAACACGACATCACAAAGAATTTGAAATTCAAAAACTACAAAAACCCATGAAAATGGGCCAACCAAACAGCCCCTTAGTGATCCCCTACTTACTATTTTTTCTTTAGTGGGAGTTGAGAAATTAGTATTTAGTGACTGTTTTCTTATCTTTTGCTCATACTTTTTTTAGTGAGCAAATGTCATTTATTTTGTAGTGTTACTAATAGGAAAAGAATACTTTTATGTTTTTTGTTATGTATCTTTCGACTTTTTACTATTTTTCACTCATTAAACTTTAAAATTTTTGTTCGCATTTTTTATCTGATTTTACCCACTTTATTAAAGAAAAATGAAGTTTTTTTATGGTAATTTGTTCCGTATTTTTGTGTTTTATTATTTTATTTATCAAACTTTATATTTTTCTCATGTTTTTTTTTTTTTTTTTTTTTTTTTTTAATTTCACAGTTTATAATAAAAACAAATTATAAAAATAACAATAAATAAAACATTTTAAAAATGTATTACTTGCATTTTAAGAGGTACCAATAACCAACCCATAGTTATATCATCTATCAAGACATACATATCTGCGGTCATAGGGAATGTTTTTGGACAATATTCCAAAACACCTTATATGTTTGCAAATTTGTATTTTCATAAGCAAATTATGCATTTGCAGTATTGTGTTTTTTCAAGTATCTATTGGTTCTTTACTGAGTTGAGGTGAATGAGATTTTTGATAACTTGCAATGTTTCTGGCTCTATATATATAACAAGGATTTCTGTTTACATGGCTTCTTATGGTCCTTCTACATTAATCCAAACGTTTTTCATGCATACTCTTAACCATTCTACATGATAAAACATATATAAAAGTTATGAATATTCATGATTTTTTTAATCATGTGATTGACCTTTCTAGCCGACTAATCATGGGGTTTGAGCCGCGTCATCTGACTCAAACCACGAAGCCCGCACTTTCGTGGTTGGCGTGACCACTCAAACTTGTTTGCACCCAGTAGGAATTGACTCGGACCACACATTTTAAAGTGATAGTCATGCCCTTTCGCTATTCGACCACCCTTGAGTAGTTATGAATATTCATGATGTTTTCAACTAAGCACTTTATTCTTTTGTGTAGTCTTAGTCTAAAAATAAATAAATAAATAAATCTTTTCTTTGCGTGTAAGCGCCGTTCTGTACACAATGCTACATCAACTTTTAAAACCATCTTTTGTATGTATCACTACAGCCAACGAATATATTACAAATTTATTACTGAAATGTATTGATGAATGTATCACGAAATTATTAAGAAATGTATTGTGATGTATTGCGAATTTAACGATACATACAAAATGTTGTTTTAAAAGTTGAGTACACACAATAAAAGAATAGAATTTGAGGACAAAAATAAAATAAAATGATCAGTTGAATACATTTTGAAATAATTATCCTAAAAAGTTTCGTTAATCTGGGATTCACATTCACATTGTCCAATCTATCATTTAAATACTGAGTTATCAAACTTATATTAGAATTGAACTAGTATTGAAGTCATTACAATTGTTCCTAGCAAGTTAAAGGTAGCAAAACACGTGGGTCGGATCAGGTTTAGATTATGGGTCTAGATGGTTTAGGTCTATACAGGTCTCAATTTAGATGGGTCTTCTAGAACTATGGGTCAAAATGAGTCGGGGTCTAGATAGGTTTTAATCGGCAACTTTTTTTTAAGATGAAAAAACTGAAAATTTTAAAAAAATTGACCCACTAGACCCGGCTAGACCCGTTGGGTAAATATTATATAATGACATTTTTTATCCAATACTCAATTAAACTCATCTATAATAGTTAAGGAAACCCAACTACCCATATTTAACCAATGATTCTTAAATTGCGAAATCTATCTACTTTTAGTATAGCATGTTAAGCCGTTTAAGGTATATGTATTTATTGACTTGGTGTATGTTTTCATTCTATAAAGTTATCACACTCAAAAAAAAAAAAAAAAAAAAAAAAAAAAAAAAAAATTGTTTCATATCCTAAAGGGTGTTTGGCTTATATTGGTAATCATGTATGGTAATTGTAATGGGTTTGAAACCCACTAGATTTAGTAGGTTTGGAAAATGCTTAGTTTTAAAGATGATTCTCATTTTCAATTACTAAACCCACTAATCAAACAGCTATATCCACAAACCAAACTCCTCTAAAGGCTCGTTTGGTTGGGGGTGTGAGATTTGGATTTTGGTATGAGAGATGATAAGTAATATTTTGAAACCTGTGGGGCCATTAATTTTTCATTCCACTTAAGTATGGTTGGTTTAATGTAAAACTCGTGGGACCCATTATATCTCCCTCACAATATTTTTTTAATATTATATTTAAATACAATTTAATTATTATATCAATAAAAATATATTTTCTCTCTCTTAATTTTCATTCCTCACAAATCTATGTGTTTGGTTTGTTGCTATGAATCATGATAGTATGAGTGTTGGTATAAGATGAAATGGTAATGAAGGGTATGATGAAACAGCACCATGTATAAGATATGAGAAACATTCATTCGTTTGGGTATCACTCGATCGAATTTGTGGTGGTAACCAACGTAAACAATATTAATTACTTTCAGTGATGACAGACTAATACCCATACATCCCAATGGCATAAATTCAAAATCGAATCAATTTGAACCGATTTATAAACCAACCGGCCCTAAATTTCTCAATTGACAAAAGTTTTTGGGCTTTTATGTTTTGTACAATGTAGCCCAAGTCCAGTTTTTGTTGGTGTTATTTATGTGTGTCCAAATATGTTCTTTGTACATGATTCTTATTCGTGAATCGACGAAATGGACATAAAAATTCTAGATTTTAATAGAGGCGATAATGATGTGACAGAAATGGCCTTGTTGTACCTCACTCTCGTCTTCAATGGGGTCTGCACACGCTAACACACATCCTCTAGATCACATGTTTCATTTTCTCATCCATTTGTGTTTATTGAGTATTGACATTTAGCTTTGGCTTGTTATGGACTATGGTTATTGGCGAAGAAGGTCATTGTCACGAATCTTTGCATAGTGCTTGTTTGTTTTCTTTCTCTTTTCCCTGGAGCTTACGTATATGCTTATTTGGACGGCCTCGGGACCAATGTGGAATGTTGAATAGATGGAAATAATAATGTGGTTATACACTTATACCACTTCGTCGTCCCTTTAGATATAGGACGACAGTGCAATATGTTAACACTATCCCTTGTCTAGTGTGCTCTTTTAGCATAGGAAATATTATTTGTCTTGCTTTAATGATATTACTTGCATCTTGTACTTTTGGTGAATGGTTTTAGGCTAGACGTAATACCGACTCGGCTGCCTCCCCACCCGACTCCTGGCATTCTGGCTCTATTACATCACCACCCACCAACTAAGTCGACTAAAGAAAAGAATTGAGATCTTTGGTCGGTCTAACTATCGACTAGTGTCACACCTCCCCACCTAGCGACTATTTTAGACCCCAAAAAAAAAAAAAAAAAAAAAAGGCTTTTAAAATTTAAAATTGTAACACTTTCTCACGCAATATACACATTCATTTTCATTTTATACACAAATTCAAACCACTTTCTTATAACTTCTCATCTCTATTAAAATGTCCCAACACAAAACTCCCAAAACAAAACCCCAGAATCCCGATGTCAACAAAATGTTCCAACACCATATCCTAATTTTTAATTAACCGGTTTTTAACCACTCGTGCGTTTTCAACCCGCAGGTTTCACTTATCAATCACAACAACCACAACACCAATATTATCAAAATAATACATTTAGATTATTAGTTTAAGTTTTAAAATTTTAGATTATTAGTTTAATTTTTTAACTTTTATGTAAAAAAAATGAAAATAAAAACAATAGAGATGTAAAAGCCTTTATTACATCAAATAGGTCAATTTGCAATAGTCTAGTAAGAAAGAAAAGCGATGTTATGAGGAAGATGAAAGTCAACTAAGTTCTTATTACACCCACCTTATGGATTACATCTTTGGTCACAACATACGGTATGATACTCACTCGCTTTAATATTATTGTCATATTTCATTTTTAGTATGTCTGTAATAATTGTCACTATTAAAAATAGTACAATACTAGTTAGAATTGTTTAATTTTACTATATTACCTTTAATAAAGATTGACATTTACAAAATTAAAAGAACACGTTAATTAGTTATCAAAGGGTTTCGTATAAACCCATAACAGTAATTAATGCATTTTTATTAAATTGTGTGGTTTTAACCGTGAACAATAATTTTGAGACGAAGGTAGTATGTATGAGGTTTCACAAATACTTTATGGTTCGGATTTCTTATCAAAGTATAAAACTGTTTATGTTTTAGTTTCGTATAAATCATAACAAATTATTAATGTATTATTATGTGGTTTTTGTCTGTGGACAATAATTTTAAGACGAGGGTACTATCTATGAGGTTTCACAAATACTTTATAATTCGGATTTCATGTATGTGATCCTTTATGTGTCTCCAATAACATACAAGAGACTTTTCATGCTCGTGAAAGTATGTATCTTTACTTTGGAGTAGGGTGAGAAACCGCCATGCATGGCCGCACAAAACCGCAAAACCCGCACCGCAAAACCGAAACCGCAACAAAAACCGCGGGTGCGGTTCTTGAAAATAAAATCAGATTTTGCGGTCGCGGTTTCGGTTCCACCAAAAACCGCATGCAAAAACCGTGACCGAACAAGAAAGTTATATTCAAATATATTTTTATTTTTATTTTAAATAAACCAACTATATTCTATAATTTTGTATGATTAAAAACTTTTGTTAATATTTTCATAATTAGTTATTTCAAACGAATTTTATTAGTTAATTATTATGCAGTTTTATATCGTATAATTTTGTTTTTATCAACATATTATCGAAATTTAAAAAAATTCATCTCATTTGACTTTTATTATTCTAGAGATTTATAATTTAATACTACTACCCAACGTTAGTATATATATGTTTTACTCATTATGTAATAATATGATATATTTATTCATAATAAATATATACCAAAAATAAATTTGAAAAAAAAACTTTAAAAACCGCATAAACCCATAAACCAAACAGCAAAACTGCAGAATCAGAAACCCAAAACCGCCTGCGATTGCGGTTCTCATTACAAGCCGCGAATTGCGGATGCGGTTCGGTTTCTACCAAACCCGCACCAACCCGCACCACGCCACTCTTACTTTGACCATTTTAAACCAAGCCTATGAAATAAAGGAATCAAGGGCACTTTTGGGACACTTTTTGCATTATTTCCTAGTTGGAGCTCAAATATTCAAACAATTTTGATTAGCTTTTCATACCACTTTCTTTGTACTCTTTACTTCTTTAGCCTCTTCATGTGACTAGAAAAATAAACAAACAAGATATATACCTAAGATGGCTAGATGTAGTATATATTGACATTTTCCTAAATCCATAATGTAAACTTGAGATGTATATTAATTTATGTTTTTCATTCTTTTATAAAAAAACTTATGAAACAATATCTTTTTTCTTAAGAAAAGAGCTGTATTTTTTTATTTATTTTTATTAAAAAGGCAGTGCATTTCATTTATAAAACTGTTTGGCGGAGAACTTTTTGGAGGTGATGCAATTTTGTTCTGAAATAATCTTTTATAAACTAACAAACGTTTGGATCGATTAACTTCTGTTTTATTTCAACAAATAGCTCCAAAATGAAAATTTCTTCATTCAATGTTTTTAAACGTCTCGAACATTAAAACTTTAAATTAATTGATATCCCTCCAAACGTTTATTAACAATTATAAATTTGTCCTTTTATGTCATTTTACATCTTATAATTATATTTAACAAATTAATTTACCAAACAGTTTTAATGAAAAGAATATGAATAGAATTCGTTAATTAATTTTCAGTTCACATTTCATTTCTGGGTTTATAAACTTCTGAAGTCTGTTAGTTTACTAAACATACCGTAAGTCACGTCCATTAAACACGAATATAATGATACCATACATGTTATGACGAACATGATAATAAGGTTGTGTTTAGCGCGGAGCTTACAGAAGTTTATAAAAAATTAATCTTTTAAAATAAGTTAACTTATAAAATAAGTTTTATTTGTCATAAAGTTTTATAGAAGCTTTTATAAGCAATAAGCTTTCATAAGATCAAGTCAATTGAAATGAACTTATGAAGAACATATAATAAGTCTTAAATAGTCTTCAAAATATAGTGTAGTATCACGCAAAAACTAAAAATATATGTTAATTTATTTTTATATATTTTTATGCGATTTTATATTAATAAACTTAATTTCCAACTAATTCCTCTTTGTAGAAATATAAGCTTCAACTTTCAGTTTATAACATAAGTTGAAGCTCGAGTCCTAACTCCAACTATCATCGATCGTACCTAAACGTAAGTTACTTTGGCATGGAAACATTGTACTATTTCTTATAGGGAAAAAAACGTATTTGTAGTTCTCCTCCACTATATATAAATAGAAAACTCATTTATTTTTATTTTTCTTAAAAAAAAAAACTTAAATATTTAAAAGATGACTTAAGTTCTATTAATAATACATATTTGATTAAAATGATAACAACATTCACCAATTAATTAATAGTTTAAATAGTTTACAATCTTTAAAGTTTTATCATTTTTCGTTTTTAATACATATTTCTTTTGCTCGCAATAACTGTAAATTGAACTCTTAAACATTGCATTAATAAAAAAGTCACATTGCATTAAAAGTCATACCAAAACTACAAATTTGTAAGTATAATTATTTCCGGATATAAAGGTTGTTATGCGCAGGCATCCATCTAGTACGAGTAATAAACAACAAATAAAGGGATAATTTAGGTGGGATCCAAAAATTGTTTGTGGGAGCCAAAACTGACAAAAGGGACAATCTAGGTGCTTGAATTGACAAGTTTGATGAGTAGCGGGTATAGTGTAAGGTCCACATGGGCCCTATCGACTGACAGGCCTTGTACGCCTCTTATCACTTTTCAGTTTTATACGTTTTTATGATTCGTTTTCAACATTTTTATAAATAAATTAATTTTGAACAAAATTTTATTTTAAAGGCAATAAGTATATGAAAAGAGTAAATTACATGGATGGTACATGTGGTATCGAAAATAACAACTGCCTCGAAAGTTTGAAGTTCAGACCCAGTCACTAAGTTGGTAAACAAATAATACAACCGATCCTTTGGTTAATCAGGCGTTAAATAAGTTTGTTATAATTCTGCGCTAAATTTCTGGTTAAATATCGTTGCATCGTCTATCGTAATAATAACTACTGCTTATAATTTAAAGTTTTCATATGTTTTATATCTTTTCGTCAATTTTTATACATTTTCGTCTGCTTTTCTTATGTTTCATGGTTTCAAACATTATGATCGTTTTTGTCATTTTTTACGCTTTCTCCCGCTTACATTCTCATACGATTTTGTCCGCTTTTTACGCCGCCCGCTTTCTTTCATTTTCATACGCTTTTTTATGTTTCCGCTTTCTTACATTTTATACGCTTTTTAACGCCGAGTGTTTTCTTACATTATCATCGCTTTTATCCGCTTTTTACGTTTTAGCCGCTTTCTTTCATTTTCTTACGCTTTTGTTCTTTTTTTAACGCTTTCGCTTTCTTAAAATTTCATACGCTTTTGCTCGTTTTTACGTTTCATACGCTTTCTTTCATTTCATACGTTATTGTCCATTTTACGTGTTCACGTGTTTCTTACATCGTCATACGTTTTTACGTTTCGCCCGTTTTCTTTTATTTTCATACATTTTTTCCGTTTTACGTTTCGCCCGCTTACTACATTTCACACGCCTTTGTCGCTTTCGCCGCGCTTTTTTCATTTACACGTTTTGTCATTTTTACGTTCATGAATTTTCTTACATTTCCATACGCTTTGTCCGCTTTTGCCTCGCTTTCTTACATTGTCATATGTTTTTGTCAGTTTTACGCTTCGCCCGCCAATTTTCTTTCATTCTCACACGCTTTTTCCGCTTTTTTAAGTTTTCACCGCTTCCTTATGTTTTATTCGATTCGCGTCCAAATGAAAACGTAAGAAAACGATACGATTAACGAAACGTATGAAGATGGATAAAATGTAAGAAAAAGGATATAAACGGATAAAATGGAAGAAACAGATAAAATGTAAGAATACGATAAAATGGACGAAAACGATAAAGTTGAATAAACGTAAGAAAACATATAAAATGGATAAAACGTATAAAAACCAAGAAACCGGATAAAACGTGAAATACGTGATAAAAGCGACGAAACATATAAAGATGGATAAAACGTGTGGAAACATAATAAAACGTGTGAAAAAGAAAGAAAATGGGCGATAATGTAAAAAAGGACAAAACGTATGGAAATGTAAGAAAACCAAGGTAACGTAAAAACCGACAAAACGTATGAAAGTATAAGAAAATGGGCAAAACATAAAAAAAATGGACAAAGACGTATGAAATGAAATAAAGCTAAAACGAAAAAAAGAGAAAACGTGAAAAGGTAAGAAAACGTATGTAAAACGCATAAAACGTAAGAAAATGGATGAGAATGTATAAAAATGGGCAAACCGGATAAAACGTATGAAAACTGTAGTTATAAGCAAATTGTATTATTAAGGATGAGCGATGCAACGATCTCCAACCAAGGGGCTAATGTAGAATTATAACGAACCTACTTAACGCGGTTAAACCAAAGGACCGATAGGTTATTTGTTTACCAACTTAGAGACTACTAACGTAACTTCAAACTTTCGAGGACGAAAGTTGTTGCTTTTGGACATACCACGGGACCATCCATGTAATTTACTCATATGAAAAAGATATCAGTGAGTTTTATTGACATTTAATGATGGGAAAATTCTAAACGCCTGGGTTGCTTAACTTTATTACCCCAAAAGTTCTCCACTTTTTTAACTTCAAATGCCCTACGGCAACTCTCCCAACTCGAATATTTGGGCAACTCTATCAACACGCGACATGTGTCCCATTTTTTTGCAACCTCAGACTTTTCTAGTCTGAGTGTACTAAAGCTTTCAACAAGAACTTTGACTTTT